>ML976100.1:55484-76655 GCA_010015635.1 Clathrospora elynae | reverse complement strand
TCCTCAAAGTTATCCACAAAGCGCTTATCAAGCTCCCTGTTGTCATCATCACTAACAGCTGCGTCTGTAGTAGCTACTGTGGCAGATTCTGAGCCCTCAATGGGCGCAACAATTGCAGCCTCAGGCACACAGTTGCGCACTTGCGACTCGAAATTGATTACCTGGCTGGCTGCAAATAGTGCTTGACGCGGTGATGCTGGCTGAGTTTCCTCATCAACAATGACGGGTTGCAACACGCTGCCTTTGTTGAATTTCCGTTGCTTTGAAGGCCGATTGGCGGCTTTGTTAGGCGCAGTGGAGCGTTTATTGGCGTTCTTAGGGGCTGGCATAATGGTAATTGTAAAATAATATGTAGAAAATCGATATAACACGCTGTTGATGATGCTGATGATAGGTTGTAGGAGGCAAGTATGCGTCAAACATCGGACGGAAGTGAAAATCCGGGTCTCCAACGGCTTACCAGTACCGGTACCGGTACCGGTACCGGTACCAACAAGATCTCTCTTACTCTAAACTTAACAACCTACCCAGGCATGTTGGAGTGTACAATGGAGTCAAATCTGTCAATCAATCAATCAAATCCGGCCTTACAGACTTGATTTGATTGCTATTTACAGCACTAAAGACTTGACTTGATTGTTTGGCATTTTTTTCGAAAGCCTCCAGCAGATTTGCAAGTCTACTTGCTTGTTGACATGTCTGCTCACCAGCATGGAATTTGGTAGCCTTCAGGGTAGTTATGCCCAGTATGTGACATTTGAAAGAAACGATAATAGTACGGGAAAATGATACTTACAGACCCCATGGGTGGTTGGAAGACAGACAACGATCAAGTGATACATGTCTGAGTACCTTCGAAACGAAAATCCATGCATCTCCATGAGTTAATTCTACGCCCCGAGTGCCTAGCGGCATATTGGCTCATGTCTTCAGGCCGCACCCTACTAGGAGACTGGCACGTCCGCTTTCTCAAGGTACTGGTCTGGGTCCGTGATCCATGGCTTCTGGTCAGTCGGGAATGCCTGTTTCTGCTTCAAGAAATCCAGCAGCAAGTCGTTAATGAATTCCCCATGCAACTCTGCGACAGGGTTGCTTCTTTTGTCCAACAACTCAAATCCCGCCAAAACGCACTAGTTTACGAGGAGATATAGTACTGGAGATCCGTTGCTTGTGTCATCATAGATGCTCTTTCTTATGTCCACAGTAGGATACCTCTTGTTGACCGCGCGCTCTATCATACCTTCGAGAACGACGTTGCGGAAGAAACGATACTGTAGTGTAATTCCAATCATATAGGATAGCCCCAATGCAGGCCACCATTTATGCGACTTGGCAAGATGGTCCATACGCTTTGTGTACAGCCAAGTAGGGTATTCCTTGAAAGTCTCTGGAGTGTGGCCCTTCAAGATGATGGGCTTGCATTCGCGCTCTGCGTCTTCAGGTTGATTGCGTTTTTGAAGAAGCTATAGATTGCACAGACCAGCTTCTGGTAGACCTGAAACGTCTCTTCCTTGACGAGGACCTCAGTAGTCCTGCCGGTGAAGCTGTGAAACGTGGGCGAATAATATGGTGAGCGGTCGTTGAGTAGCTTACTCCGGAGCTTCCGCGGACTCGCCCGTACCTAATAGTACGCGCTCGCTTCGCAGCTGGAGACGCCATGGTAGCCTAAGTCGTGTTTCATGCGAACCTGTTGTGTGTAGGTAGCAAGCCCTGCTCAGGAGGTCTCGCCGAGCAACGCGTCTGCACGTGTTTGCCAAGGCGCTATGCCGAATACGAGGTAGCCTTGTCGATCGTCGTCACACAACTTTGCTTCTCAGCATTTCCTTGTCGCTATCATTATGTCACGATTATGCGCATCGTGCACGATAAATTGTAATTAAATCCTTTTGGTTGGCCCTATTCAACACGTTTTCCTGAGAATTTGTCTTGAACGCCCGCTCCTCTTATCCCGAATTTCGTCGCTGTAGTACTACTGAGGCATAGACATCGCCCACGGTTTCCCACAACCCGTAGCTGGCTTCTGCCTCGAGCCCAATAATTCCGAACACAAATCTTTTGCAAAATACCCATGGACGGTAAAAGCGGGTTTGTCTGCGCCATCCCAATCTAGATCCGCCTTGCCCACCCATAGATCTATCATCAAGACCCGACCAAGGAGTCTGCCTGATCTTTCCTCAATTTCAAGGTATATGCCGATGACAAAACTTGCTTGTGGGAAGCTCTCGTCCACCCGAGCGCATCGGAGCATCAGATTGATTAGAACGTTCTGGTACCGCAGATCTTGGACTCCAACAGCGAGACCATAGGCGCCGGCGAGCCAACCGAGATCGGGATCACTGTCCGGATTCGGGATCGGTATGACTTCAGGCAGTTCATGCGCGGATTGCCAAGTCATATACGTTTTGCAGTTCCGTAGCTCGTACGTGAGTTATGAGTTTCCAGCCAGGCTTGAGCAGCACTCTCCGAGGAACGCTTCCTCGTCATATAGAACGGACTTGTGGACTGTGAATGTCTCTGATTTACTACCGTGCCCGGCTGTATTAACTGTAACAGTGTGGGCACCTCAGCTTTGCTCAGGGATTCAACAACTCCGTATACGATGAGCTGTCCGGGACCCACGGTGGCGCAATCCTGAGCAAAAAATCGCTGCGAGAGGATACTCGCAATACGGTCATCGATTTCGTGAGGGGGGTCTGTCCTTGTCAAGTATGGACAACTTAACTTCAACGACACCTCTTCGCTTGGATGTGGAGCACCGACGCCACGATATCACTCGTGTGCTGCTCGACTACGGCTCGGACGTAAATGGAGCACCAAAAAGAGGTGACAAGAAAACGGCATTATGGTACGCAGCAAGTAATTGGGTTTCTGCTTTGCCATGCGGCGGACCATAGCTATCTTAAGAGCCTATAGGTTCTCCTATCTTCGCAGCGTCAAAGGGCGAGTGGCGCAAATCCTATTAGTTGCTCGAGACTGCCAACCGCAAAGGCAACGACTATGTCAAACGGGCAGACATCTGGGCTCGGTACGGGGATCACATGGAGTCTGGATGTGAGGCATGGGGTATAATATTCTGATTGAGGTTGGATTTCGTACCGAGAAGAGGAAGAAGAGTGGTGTCGACATGAGGGGTTTGGGTCTACTTGATAGCGTTGAAGAAAGGGGCTCAGCGTCGACGGATGAAATGAACAAGGGGGTTCGATCATCTTAATCTAACATTATCATGCCTGCCTTCGAACATCACACAAGAATTCTAGCTTTATGGACTCGGAAAGACTGCATTATGCTGACACCTTCAATCTACCATATTTGCTTGATGTACAGGCTACATGATCTTCTATCACTGTCAGGATATATAAGCTCTTCCGGGGCAGAGCTGTGTTGTGCTCGACGAAAGGTAAGCGAGCCAGTTGCTGTGAATTCTTGCTCACTTCTTCATAGCTTAGTTATGTAGCTAAGCGTAGTATCTCTTCCTGAGGTTTCCATCTTTGACCCGGCCTGTCCCCACCCCAGGCGTGGTTTTGGACGACTTTGGCGACAGAGTCGAGTGTTATCAGCTTAGCTATAGTTCTGGTACGTCGGTGGGCGTCGGAGCGCCTAACGTCTCTTTGATGGGCGTTGGTTGGGAGTCGTGGTGGACTTGTCCTCAAGCAAGCAATTGCTGATTTTGAGATGAAGTAGGTACCCTTACGGCTACGTTTTTACAGCTTAAGAACCTAGCTCGCCCTATAGTCTTAGCAATCCTACATTTGTTGCTGTTCACAGGTGCAAGTGCCTTTATGTAGGCTCTACAGCTGTATTTAGGCAGATAAAGAGTGCTGAGATCGTTACGATGAGCAGGCACGCTCTAGAAGCAGTCAGAACGCGTTCAAAGAGTCAACTCATCGTTCCAGAGTGGACAGTGTCATAGTACCGGCTAGATATCTCCGGCATATTTTAATTCGTTAAGATAGAGAGCATAAATAGCATCAAAGATAGCCGAGGCTATCCACCTCAGATCAAGTTCCTGATCGAGAAGGGTGACGATCTCAGTAGCGTTTCAAGGGAGGTAACTTATTTTCACGACAACATGTTGCTGTGCCAGCGGGCGGATGAGCACTCGCCGGGTGTAAGACTTGACGAGGATGCATAGCGCCCATTCTAGCAGTATCTGGGCAGCGAAAAGGCATTGTTTCCTAGAAAAAGCAATTGCCACAGCCCAAGACTTGACATTTACGTTGACATCTCTTGCGCTCATCATTAGGCGATATAAGTGAGAGTAGAGTAAGTAAGTGATCGATCATTGTGCCTAGAGAGATTTGCTGCTTCTTATAAGCCTTTCTTTTCTTCAATTCTTCTTCCAGCTCACTCGTAAGTGACGGGTAGCAGTATACAGTTAAGCCAACCCCTAGGTAGGGGCATCAGGATGATAGGAACCACAGCAAGTTAGCGTATAATCTTTCGGAGTAGACAGGTGAGATCAATGTACAATAAAAAGAGCTTCACGTAGGCCTGAGAAATACAGAATGCGTAAAGAGCGTTGAAATGGAAGGGATGGAGCGGAAGAGAGTTAATCATCTGCTGTTTGTGCCGGTCCGCGCACGTCCCTTCTGTCAACCTCCACGTCATTCACGTCATTCCCGTCTTCCCTCCGATGTCCCATCCCTGCCAAAACAATAGACCTGGAAAACAGTATGGGGCTTCTCGATTTACCGACAGAGCTCTTCCAGCGGATTGTGGGCTACCTCGTCAGCGATGTAGGTCCGCTGAATGTTGCTGAGTACAGGCTTATTAGCAGTACGTCAAGTCCCCCTGGGCAGATAGACGAAAGCTCACCAGCGCAGAGATGTTCGCTAGCGAGATACAAGAAGAGATGCTGGTCAGGCAACCGCTCATTGCGTACTCCGGTAGCGGATCTAAAGAACCTGGGCATGCAGAAACGCAAACATACTACGCTCGGTTCGAGCAGCTCTTTGCTCGGTATGGTGGTACCATCTTAGGGCATAAAGTCCTACAGAAACATAAGAACTCTCCTCCAATCATACATTACTTGAAGGAGTTAACAGAGTCGGTCTTCTGTTTATATGGCCAGGCAACAGACGAGCTGCAGAAGCAGTACACCATCGATATATGCACCGCGTTCTCTAGCGTGTACTGGAAGCAATTTCATTGGAGAATCTTCCTAGCGAACCCTTCTGACATGAAAGAACCGTCAACTGAAGATGACCTGCCTGCCGCTCTTGCTGCAGTGGGGGAGATACAACCGCTCCTGGACATGATCGCGGGCGACATCGATCGTCTCTTGGCCGATTGCTCAAGTCTCCCCAGCCCATTAGACGCGGCGGCAGCGTGCGGACAAACCGAAGTAGTTCGGGCCATACTCGATCGCGTGGCGCAGAACCTTCGAAGCGATGCCGACCAATATTCCGCAACGAACCAACACCTTCAAAGTGCGCTCGTATCCGCCACTCGAAAAGGTGCAAGGCAGTGCGCGGATATAATCGTCAATTTCCTTCAATGTGACGAGAAACTGTCTCTGCGAAGCTATCACGTGCGGAGACACTGTTTGAGACAAGTCGACACAGGCCTCGTGCGCAGGTTCCTGCTGTGCACACGCGATGCCAAATTGCATTCGGATAACTGGAGCTGTGGCCTCGCCCCGGAAGAATTCGAACTTATTTTTTTAAACGGAAGCTGCTCAGTTCTACGTGCTCTTCTTCAAGACGGCTTCGTCGATCCACACCACTTTGGCGATACGACACCACTCACAGTAGCAGTGCGCAATCATCGCTACGATCTCGCGCGAGTACTCATGCAAAATGGTGCACATGTTGACGGCGTATCGAAAACCGGCAAACCCGTCACGGCGCTGTGGCATGCAGCGAAGGCAGGCTACCGCGGCTACGGAACAAATCGCCTCCCTGGGGTACGCTTCCTACTCCAGCATGGCGCAGATCCCGATATCCATGGAGACTGGCGATCGCCACTTCGTGCGGCCGAGGACTTATGGCCAGATGTACGCTTTTTGCTGCAGCAAGCCAAGGAACACGGCAATGACGTTGCAGTACATCCAAATGTATGGAAGCGATTCCATCACACCCAGAGCGATAAGATGCATATAAATGCTGATGAGCTACCCTGACGTAGAAAATGAGAAATCATCACCATGTGGACATGATTGACAAGTATGAGAACGAACTAACAGCTGGTGATGTTACAAGAGATGGCTGTTGTTGAAGGTTTTGATACGGAACATGACATGACCTTGACCAACTACTCATTTGGTTTCACCTTCCCCACCAGCCAGTAGACCCCAGTTGCCCCGTACTCCACGCACATAAACGCCTTTGCACTTGAAATTCAATCCCATAGACTAGCCTGCATATCACTACCATTACCCCCAAGACTCCCACCCCCCAAGAAAATAAAAGCTAGTACTTCTCTTCCAATCTCGCCGTCATACCCGTAACCGGGATCCTCCTCGCCGCCTCCCTCTCCCTGACATGCTTCTCGCGCTCGATCTCCCCTTGTACAGCTAACCTCTGCACCTCAGTGAGCCGTTCAATCATCTTTGTTACACCCTCCTTAGTCTGCCCATTGAACAGAAACTGAAGATCTGTCTTCGTAGCAGCAGCGAGCTGATCTTCCAGCGCTCTCAACGCCTTGGTACCGAGTTCCACGACAGCGGTCTTGAACTTCTCCTCGTCGTCGGCCTTAGCCTTCTTAGCAGCTTCCTCACGCTTGCCGATGTTGGCGTCATCTGCTTTGCGTTTCGCAACCCTCATCGTGTCTTTCTTGGCTTTGGCGGCTAGGTAGCGTGCCGAGTGTCCCAATGCGCGGCCATCCTTTGTCAGCGGCTGTTCGACGTTCAGCGGCGGCGCAGTGAAGAAGAGCACGCGACCCTTATCGTCGCGCTGGAACTGCTCGCGGATCTCTAGTGGGATATTCGCATTTGCGTGGTCGTTCATGACGTAGACTTCCACGGGCTGGGGCGCTTTGTAGCCAGGTGGCGCTTGCTGGAGATACGGCTGCTGGTAGCCTTGCGTAGGGCGAGGGGTCTGGAATTGCATTTGAGCGATTGGCTGGGGATTGAAGGGAACATGCGGGGTTATGGGTTGGTAGGCGGGCGCTTGAGGCGCTTGGTGGTGCATGTGAGGGGCGGGCGATTGTGAGTGGGAGTGGTAATGAGTCGCATGTGTCGGCGTGTATGCTGGTGCAACATGGTGTTGCTGCGGTGTAGGGGCAAGCATGGGACTCGGTGTCGGTGCTTGCGCGATGGGGTAATGTCTGGATGATTCGTATCCGTGTGATGAGGCGATGGGTAAGCTTGGCGGTGGCAGTGCAGGAGCTGGTGGAGGTGTTGGAGGTGGTGGTGGAGTGGGTTCGGGCGGTGGTGAGTCCTGTATAAATTGTGAGCATTTACTTTGTAATGGCGTTGGAAGACTTACTTTAGCGTCACGAGGGCGACGGTGAACGGCGCCAATCTTAGGAGGCGCATTCTCAGCACCCCACTCTGGCTTTGGAAGATCATCATCCTCTTTCTGCTCGTCCTTGAGCAGGTAAGCGATCGGACTAGGCACCTTCTTCAACTTTCTCGGCGCATCAAATAGGTCCATAACGTAGTCCTTGTCTCGCACCTCATCAGGCAGACAGCTGGCCCACGTCTTGATCTTGTTCAGCCGGTGGTTCTCCTCGTTGTAGCGAGCTTCGCAGACGTAAATCTCCTTGTCAGAGGGGAAGTCGCGCGGCCGGCCCTTGTTGTACCTCGTGATGAACATGACGAAACATCGGTCCACCACCTCGTCGATGCGGTGGTCCCGGTACTGGCCGGTCTTGACGACTTCGTTCTCGAAGAAGTGTCGGTCGAAACGGTGTACAGTCTGCTCGGGGCGGTAGTACCAGCAGGCGTTCACCCACTGAGCGTTATCAGCGTCTTGCCAAGTGCGGTAGATCTGAGCCACGATTGGCTTCGTGAGATCGTTTGCGTTTTGGATGTGCACCCAGTCGCCAACCTTCCACAGTTCGCCATTGTGGACGATGCCACTTGGCAGGGGAATGCGTCCTTCCTCCATGACGTATTCGGTGTCGGGCTTCTCTTTCTCGGCCTGTGCAATCTTTCGCGACTCCTTTTGCAGGTGCACGGCATCCTTGTAGATCTGGCTGTCCTCCTCGTTGTACTGCTTTGCGTTCTCGAACATGAGCTCCACGTCCACCATAAACTGGTCCACGGAGTTGTACTTCTTGCGCTTGAGCTTCCTCTTGAGGATGTCCATGGCCATCGGGCTCTTAATCTCGACGTGATACTCGGGCATGGCGGCTTTATCGGGAACGCGCTCGAATGCGCTGACCATGAGTTTGTTGAGCTGGTTGCGAGGCTTCCGGATGCCCTTCATGATGGTCTTGATACGTGCTTCCATGGGCGTGTCCACCCGCGGCGGTCGCCCGCGCTTCTTTCTCGATTCGGGGTCGTCGTTCTTGGATTCTTCCTTCGCTGCTCGCGAGCCGGCCTCACGCTTGGCAATAGCTGCTGTGGACCGCGGACCGCGCCGCCTCTTGCGCTTGCCCTCGTCCTCTTCCTCGTCATCTTCATCCTCGTCGATTTCGAGCTCTTCTTCATCCTCCTCCTCCTCGTCCTCTTCTTCCTCCTCTGGCAGGAGCGGGTCTTGTTCGGGGATCTCGCCAAGGAACGGTAGTGTCGCGACGGCTTCTGTGATGACCTTCTCGTCGACGAGCCTCTTCAGCTCCCGTTCGATGACCTTCTTTAGTTCCAGCGCATCCACATAGGCCACAGAATGCTGCCTGTTGTACACCTGCGCGTTGTGTGGGATGAGGGCAAGGTCGCGCACGAACTCGGAGAAGTTCTTGTACTCTTTGGACGCGATCTTGGCCTTGATCGTGCTCAGTGCCATGGGCTCCTTGATGATCTCGTAGTAGTCTGGCACCGCGCGTTTGTTAACCTTGCGCTGGAACATTTTCGTGGGGTCGTAGGTTCCACTGAGAGTTCATGAGTCCTGATACATACAAAGCGCATAGATGGTACAATACATACTCGTCGATCCTGTAGTCGTAGATGTTCTTGAGCACGCTCGACATGGACTCCCATTCCGGCGCCGTCACCGTCGAGGTTGCGCCGGCAGACTCAGCCGTCTCCGTCGTGGGCACCGGCGTCTGACTCGGCGCACGTCCGGTCGCCATGTTTGCGGTATTTCCGTATGTTCCTGGATATGTCGTGTGGAGTGATGTGGTGATGCGATTATCTGGTGTTGCGCTAAATGCTGGCGTCGTCGCGTCGTGAACGTACAACTCGCGACCGAAAGTGGCCCCTGCGTCGGCGCTACTTTTCTCCGATCCCTGTTGCAGATCTTCGGAACTTCCGCGTTCGGATCTGGTTCCGGAACCTTCACTCACGTCTTGTCACATGTCCATGCAACCTTGGAAGCACTCATCCTTGAACCCTTTTCCGTAGCTGACAAACGATCGCAATTCTTCGCACACCTTCGCTGTGCTTGCTCCCGTGTCTCGTTCCCTTCCAGCGTGCATCAACTCACTCATCGCTAACAGCTCCACCGCCGCTTCCTCGCTCTAGAGCGCCCCACCACTGCTTCACTTTACGCCACGATCCCCCCAGCTTCCTCACTTATAACAGTTCACTTACATATCCCAATCCACCACTTACACCCCGTTATCATTATTCTCGCCATTCAGCGTTCGCAATATGCCGATTCGCGTCCGATTGCGAGCGCCCAACGGTCAGCACACGCTATCACTCGACGACAACGCCGCCGTATCTGACCTACTCTCATCTATAAGCGACAAAACTGAACTCCCATTATTCGAGCTGAAATGGAACCATCCACCGCAGCCGCTCGACCCTTCGCTCTACGGCATGACGACCTTGCTGAAGGACACAGATCTGAAGCTCAACGGCGCATCCATAATCGTCATCGCGCACGCCACTGGGGACCCGAGCGAGCGGAGGCAAGATGAAGAGCAGTCACAGTCAGCGCCGCTATCACTGCAGCGCAAGCAGATCTCGGCGCTTAAGGACACGCCCGAAGTTCCGGTACCCGATCGCGGCGGCACCATCGTGCTGCGCGTCATGCCGGATGACAACTCCTGCATGTTCCGAGCAGTCGGCAGCGCCGTTCTTACCGACTCGCTCGACTCCATGACTGAGCTCAGATCTCTGGTTGCTCAAGCCATTCAGAGGGACCCGGAACAGTACAACGAGGCCATTCTGCAGCGTTCTCCCGACGAGTATTGCAAATGGATATCATACTCCGACTCGTGGGGCGGTGGCATCGAGCTCAGCATTTTGTCTCAAGAGTTCGACATCGAGATTGCGAGCATCAACGTGCAGGACAACAGAGTGGATCGTTTCAACGAGGGCAGACCGCGGCGCTGCATTCTCGTCTACTCCGGCATACATTACGATACCATTGCCCTCGTCCCGCATGGAATCTCACCCAAAGATCCGGAGCACGACATCAAGCTGTTCGATGCCCACGACAACATCATCCTCGAGGCGGCGAGGGAGCTTTGCGGTCAACTACAGAAAGCGCATTACTTCACCGACACACAAAAGTTCGACATCAAGTGCAACAAGTGCGGCTGGAAGGGGAGAGGCGAACAGGGAGCGGTACAGCATGCGGCCGAGACCGGACACAGCGATTTCGGCGAGGCGAGCTAGGTTCTCGACCTGAATCCGTTCGTTTGCGAGGTAGCGTGCGATGTACGGGCAGGTTGCGGATGACTCTAGTGTATACGGATGATACCCCAGGTTCGGATACTGTGCCTGAAGGACGTATACCCATGGTAGGGAAGATAGCGATAGGCAGCAGATCAGACTATTCAGTATGTGCAAGATATCTCGTATACTCATTTGCTATCCTTTTGCGTGCACTTTGAGTGCGTCTTGTGAAACCCCACTGATCTTCAATGTGTTCCAACGCGTTGGTATTACACCGAAATTTAGTGTAGTCGTCAAACGTGTCTGTTTTCTTACACGATACTCTTTCATCATCACTCGTCGTCACATTTTGTCTCAAGCCTCGAAACGCGACCAGTCGAACGGCGGTAGTTAGGTAGCTCTTTCAAAATTACAAATCTCCGCGAGGTCGTTTTGTCTGAGACAAAATTACGATCCTTCTATGTGCAACGCAGCGCCAAACTCCAAGTGTTAGGCAAGCACGGCCTTTTCTACGCCACAAGCCATACGGCTATCACTAGTACACTCGAAAGCGTCGACTGCTGGAAGTCTCCTTTTCTACCTGCCGCACGTCCTGTGAACGGCGCGCCCGTATACCCAGACCCTGTGTAGCCTGTATACACCGACCCCGCGCTTGTACCCATCGACCCCGAAGTGCCTGTATTCAGCGAACTCGTACTCCCATTCCAACCCCCCGCCGTTCCATTCCATCCCACCCCACACGAAGGATCCGCATACGAAGCCGTGGTCGTCGTATTCGGAAGTCTCATCACCAGCCCCGTGAGTGATATACCGGATCCACGAGACTGGCCGATGATGGAGGGCGTTTATGTGGGGAGTGTTATGTATACTGCGGGCACTGTCGGTGTTGTTACAAGCCCTGAAGATCCGATTTCGACCCTTGAGGTTGCGGTTGGAGGTGGGATGACTGTTGAGAGTGTTGGTGCAACATCGATGGTCCCGGGTATGCATGTGCTGGAAATGTCAATGTATCCCTCAGAGGACGTCGGCTGTATATTCGAGGACGGTACGGGATATGTGTCCGAGCTCGACGTAACTGATGGTGATGCTATGCTCAACACACTCTGAGTCGATGATATAGTTACAGCGATGCTGGAAGATAATTCCACGGCTCTTTCACTATCGCACAGTGTGTTGATGGCGGCGAGAACGGAGTCTAAAATTGAGATAGTGCATGATGTGGTGGTGCAGGATTGTGTGAAGGGTTTGAATGTTGGGCATGCGCATGCACCTGGGTGAGTGTCAGTCTTCACTCCTTTTATTCGGCTGAGAGCAGTTAATTCCATGGGTTCTAGGTACTTACAGGCGAAATCTAGGATTCTACATTTGCAGGATGCGAACGCGGAGGTAATGCATGCTTGCTACGCAATAGTGTTAGCTCTAAGAAGAGATAATATGAGAGCGTGACGTACGGCACAGAGTGGTAGGTTGCCGATTTCTGTCCTGGGATCTTGTACTGAGATTTGACTAATTGCCAAGGTTATAGGTAGGAATGCGGCGATTGTATATAATGACGGATTCTTCATCTCGATTTAGGACGCCCGATTTCACTTGTACAAAATCTGCCGCAGAGAAGAAAGTTTTAGGAGCTTCGAGCTTTTGAGTAGATTTACAGAACGTTGGGTTCGTCTCTTGGGGGTGTCCTGCTGGTGGGTCGTCCACCTTGAGTACATCTCGATGTGAAACATTGAGCCTCCACCACTACTCTTCTACCTATTCTTACCCATTGTCTCACCGCCATGCTGAGGCTCAGCTTCCAGCTAAGCCTGCTATTACTTATTCGTACACGGATTGGCAGTATGCGAGGCAGCAGCATATGCACATGCCATACCTGAACACTTCGCCGGAAATGGACAAACTCTCGCCTGCATCTTACAAAGATAGGCTAGCAGTACTTATCGTACATCGCTTCAGTCGGTGAAGCGCCGCTAAGCAAAAGAGAGGATTAGACGGGATTTTCTCAGCCTCGTGGTTTACGCTTCAGCCTTGTTGGTTACGGCTGCGGCTTTTTCCTATTCCTGTGCAATATGGAGTCTAGGGATATTCGGCGTCGGTATTGTTCTGCGGAGGTACTTCGACGGGAAGGCGAAGTCGTTCGGGTGGCTGGCGCGGATACGATGGGTGTGGCCGCTCTGGTCGTTCGCTTTGGCATAGCCTGGCTATCTGCATGGCCCCTCAGATAATTCCGTGACCGAGGACTTTGGGGTCGGATGCCGGGATTTTTGCGGCTGAGTCGTTGAGGAGAAAGGCGCGTTGAGGTGGCTGGACAGTAGGAGGAGTGTTGGCGCATTCAGGTCAAGACGTGCTGCCTTTAGGGGAACCAAACACCACTAATTCGTGAATTTCAATCGCATCCTACTCAAGGGCTTCGAATTCGCACATAATGCTGTTAACGAAACTGTCTCTCTTCCTGCCGGCAATTGCGGCCGCTCAGTGCGGCTCCCTCGTTACATACCGACAACACGCCGACCTTCTCAAATCGGCACCACAATGTCTTCGCGAAGGCTGTTCTCAAGGGCAGAGTAACAGCACGATATCATCTCCATGTTTCTCGACTTCTCCCTGCTCCACATACTGGAATATGTTCGTCGAGCAGTTTGACAAACAGCATGATTGGTGCTCAAAATGCAGTTCCGACATCGCCTGTCGCATCCCCGGGTGGCCGGTCTTGAACGCTACAAACCTTTGTCAGACCTCGCCGAATGAACTGCTCTTTGGTGAAGGAGAATGTTGTATTAAAGACAACGAACCTTTCGAGTTGGCCGAATGGACTGAAACGTTATGCAACGGATCAGAGTGGCGAGAAGAGTTCGACAAATGCGGCGGTATGGCATGTCTCGACTGGCAAGAGTGGATTATGCCCTGGAACTGGACCATACAAAACAACACTCTTCCTCCCGATGAGCAAAGGTGCCCAGCTCCATCGAAATACCTCGCCATCTACGCCGGGGAACAGTTCTTCTGGCTGCTTGCGACCTTCAGTATCGGCTGGATCAGACTCAAAATCGCCCAACACGAGGAAGCGAAAGATCGAAGTGTGTTCAGATACCTCCTCCTTAAATTTTGGTTTAACCTCAAGTACACACAAGATAAAGAAGAGATTCTGAAAGAGAAGACACTGTCAGAAGGTGAACAGTTGCGGCCTGCCGTTACTGATAAACTGCGCTGGGGCTTTCCCGTCATTATGGGAGCCCTTCTCGCCGGTATGCAACTCGGCTTCAACTTCTTGGCTGCCTACATTGTCAAAAGTGCGCCAGGGTATGACGACGTCCCGCTAGTACTACTAGCTTTCCTGTTCTGTTGCCGACCCAGACTCTCCTGGCTCTCGTGTCTCCTCGCCTTGATCCCAAAACCGCAATTAGTCAAGATCTTCGGGTTCAAGCCAGACGGTGATGGACTTTGGGCCGCGAAACTGGTCCTCTCTTCCGTCGCTGTGTCATCCTCAGTTACCGAAGCTTTCATGCAGTTATTCGGTGCGTATTTCCTTGGGAGTACTGCGCATGTTGGTGCCGAGCGCGGCTTCTACATTGTTCATCATCTTCGTCCCAATATGTGGGGCAGGAACGCGCGTCACATGTACTTTGGTGCAATTTTCTGGGTCATATTATGCATACCTCTAGTCGCGGTGTGGTTCTTTGTCGCGCTCTTCTTCAGTCAACTATATTACGCGGTGGCCGGTTGGCGTCGAGGCATCTTTCATTTCCTCCAGCCCAAGTGCAGTAATGTGCCTGAGCTCGCAAAGGCACCTGTGAAGTGGCTTCTGGACTACATCAATCCCGACGAAAAAGTGACGAGTAGCAACTCCTCATTTCCGCAACCAAGCTCGTACTATCAGCCTATGTCTATCGAAACCGGGCAGCCATTTCCTGTGGAGCCCGAGGATCCTTTCAACCAGCCGATGGCTTACGAGGGCCCTGGCTCTGGCGATCTGTTCAACGACCAGCCCATGGCCATACCCGGAAGACATAGCAGCAGACGCAGTCGATACTCCCAACTGTCTCAATTCGAGCAGCAACCCTTTGCCGTCCCCCCTATCGCATTGGAAAGCCTCCGCGTAGCATCTGGAGGCTGCGTGCACAAATCTTCAGCTGTGCAGCGCCTGACCCCAAGCGGAACCCAATATAACACGTCACCGCAGGATGAAGATCTAGATGGCATCCAGTTTGATCAACAGCCATTAGCCCTTCCCAGTGGGTTGCCTCGTAGACGAGAGGTTGCGTTGCCCAGTCAGCATAACGCAAGCCATGATACGCTGCTGGTCCGGCCGCCAGATGATGAACGGATTTCTTCGAGTGGCAACGTCTCCTCGAACAAACGCTCAGATTACACAACAGGCGTGAATCTGAAATGGGAAGACTGGGAGTCCAAGATCATATTTGCAGGCGCATTTCTTGGTATGCTGGCATATGCTAGTCAGTGGATATTCTGGGATGGCTTCGTGAAGACCTCTGGAGATAGATTTTGCCCACCTAGTGTGTGGAAGGTTGGTGTACTGTGGTGGAGTGGATCGTTCTTGTGTAAGTGCTGCTGACGCATTGAAAAACCCAAATCACTGACAACTTGACAGATGTAGGAGCACCTTTCTTGGGCTATTGAACATAACAATGCTTTCTAAACTGCGAGATTTCCTGTCCAGTACTTGACTCGTTCTCAAGGTCCTGTCAAGAAGATTTTATTTTGATCAGAATATATGTAACGGCCTACGGCCTTGATCGGAGCTACTCTACTACAAGCTATGGTAGCATATGTACAGGCATATAAATAGCTGGGTCCTGCCCAGATAGCCAACGCAGCGCAGCTTCTCAATCTTCACACCATCACAATATATCATTTTCTGTTTGTAATGCACTGTACCACTACCCGCGCCTATTCGTAGCCGTACTCTCGCCAACTATGACCCTGCCCTTGCAAAGTGCATGCTGCGTTGCATAGTCCTTGCCGTACTGATTTCCCGCCCTGAACAGCGCAGGTTGAACCACAAGCTCAACGTAAGGCTCACCTCTCACTTGCTCCAGCCCATTGACCGGCACCATGACATCTGGTTCGAAACGGAATCCGTGTAGATTCTGGATACTCCTCTGTTCACAGTAGATCCAAGCCCTCTGTTGGTACATCTCTGCATCCAACTCCATAGCCGCGCGTAATATGTTGTAGAGCTGTTTGCTGATGTCGTGATCGGCTACTTCGCGCTGGTCGTCCCTGACGAGTGGCACTATGACTTCCATTATTTCCGTGAGCGCGTCTTTTATGAAAAAGGCGATGGTGTTGGTCCTTCGGTTGATAGTGTGTTTGGACAAGAGCATGATGGAGGTAGTAGAGCGCCATTTGTGAAAGTCGCGGGCTTCGTGTTCCACAAGCTTCTCATCCTTTGTATTAAGGTGTTTTATCTGGGCTGGTCGGAGTTCGCATTGCAGCCCGTAGAGGAGCTCCCGTGTTTGGCCAGCCCAGTAGAGCCCTCCGTCCGAGTAGTTCAAATGGTTGAATATTTTGTGCGCTAACATCCACCAGATGAAGGCCTGTACAATGATGGGTCGGTGAGTGTCGGAGCCAGTATACTGGGCATGCTCTGGAGTCAGACGCGTGATGATTTTGCTAGGCTGGCTGGCCAGTTTGTTCGATTGAGACCCTTTAGCCCGACTGATCATGGAGCCAAATACATTAGCAGGACGACCGACAAAGTACAGATGCGAGAGATTTTCGATTTTGATGTTTAGATCTTCCCACTGTGTAACAAGCCATTTGTCGTCCACTTCGCTCTTCAGGTCTGACTTCAACTGCAGAAGCTCTTTGTTGACCCCATCAAACCTGGTGTGCCAATTTGAGACCTCTACCGTAAGGCTTTCGTTGAATCTTTGTAGAGCCTTCAGGGTAGTGTTGGCATGTTCATGGGCTGTATGCACATTACACAGGTCTGTCTCAAGACTTCGTATGCGCCGGTCCTTAGCTTGAAGATCTTTCTCACGTGTCTCACAGGACATATCGAGAGGGTGAGGATCTGCCGGAACCCCTGATAGTTTTGTTCTTTGGATGCTTGTCGAGAGTTGCACGTGCTCTTTTGGTTGCTGGTGCTCTTTTGGTTGCTGCGATAGACCGTTTGTGAGTGGATAGGTCCCTTGGCGCGGCGGGCCCTGATTGTGTTGCCATACTGGCTCTAGGTCTTGTTGAGGTTTGTATCGCAGCTCGTTGGATCGAATTTCAGTAGCAATATCCTGTGGTTCCGACGTATACGTCGAATGGTAGGGTGCTACAGCTGGGGCGACAATCTGGCCAGGCACTAACGACCTGGGAACTGAAGACGATTCGCTAGCAGGAGTTGGTGGTAAAGGCGCGTGTACAGGACCGTTAGTCTTTGGCGGCAGCCTCGACAAGTACGGTTCTTGAGCCTGAGCATCCTGTAGTGACGAAAGCGATGACACTCCTTTGATACCAGCGCCCTGCAGTGGAATTGAATCTGTGCTCAGTCCCTTTTCTAGATCCCGTCTTTCTTTTCGAGCCTCTTCCAGCGCAAGCGCATCATCAACTCGCTTCGTATGATCCGGTTTTGGGTGTGTTTTCCTGTTCGTACTCATCGACGGTCTTCTGTTTCCATGCGTATTTGACGGTTGATACGGTACAGGAGCAAGAATTTGCTCTGATATCGGCTCGAGTTTATCTTGATTAATAGGTGCGTTCGTGCCATTCCGGAACCAAGCTTTGGACTTCTTTTCTTTCTTCAGAACACTCTTGTCCCGCACGACCTGGACTGAAGCACTTCCATTGCTATTATCTGGTGGTTTCGGCGCTCCCATGTCTTTGAACTTCTTGAAAAAATTAGGAGAGTTTGACATCTCGCAGGGCCGGAAGCAAAGTACAAGGTCACTGCGACCAAAGATTTGAGGCTAATAGCGGGTCAGAACTAGGCAACTCGCCTGACCAGCAAGCTGACTTGACTTCAGCCGCGTTCGTTATCTTTGACGAAAATGAGAGAAAAACATAATCAAGACAGGCCGAAGGGGTTTTGTGATACGAGGCGGTGGCGAAGTGCATGCGGAAGTGGCATCAATCAATTACTGCGCCGTAAGTAGACGTCGCAGTCTCAGCCTTGTCAGCCTATCTGCCTTACTATATGCAAGTTTGCCTGATTTTTGCTCCTTGATTGAACTAGTGATCAGGCTGAGACGCAAGTCCGCATAGATTGCTGCAGCTAAGCTTGGCATGTGGCTGCTGCAGGCGCCACGCTGATCCGGATGAGGATGGAATAGAGAGCATTCGAGACGATACGAAGTACTCCGAACCGCACGATATCACAAGTGACCAATATCATCGAACACCATAATTATCGTGCCGGAGGTGTGGGCACCTAGATTGCGCCGTGGTCTTCTTAGGCGGCTCTTCTATACTCTCGTCCGAGGGTGTTGCGAACGAATTGATCGACGTTCAATTTACACTTCACGAAGATATATCTTCTTCGACCGGACTATCATGCTTCATGGCGAAGTCGTACCTTGTTTCCCATAATGACAATTCTCGGACGGGTATGAAGGCAGGAATGTATGATCAGCCGTTTGAGTATTACGGGGTATCTTCCCCACCTCCAATGCCAGCGGAACTACCCCTGGGCCCTCCATCTCCGCGATTGAAGTCACCATCTCTAAGACCACTGCCGTATGCACTGGGAGGACCTGCGCTTTCATCGTATTCCCAATTCTCACCAGTAGCCTCGCCACTATCTCAGCCTTCCTCGCGTACCTCCTTGAAGGCGACAGATTTCCATCGCAGGCACATAAATATCGGCATTGATTTTGGTACTACGTGAGTGAAATTCAATGTAGATTGGTAGAGACTTACAGGATGTCAGATATTCCGGGGTATCATGGGCAATCTCGGGTACACATGGCGACGACGTCAATACTGTGAGCAACTGGCCGACCAGTCACCACGTCAAAGTCCCTACGGAGATATCGTACGACAACGGAGTGGTGAAATGGGGATATGCAATACCGCCCGATGCCGAGCGGTTAAGTTGGTTCAAGCTGCTGCTTGCGGAAGACAGTCTGCCCCAGAAAGTTCGCGAATCGAGCCAGCTTCAGGCCACAAAGAAGCTATTGCAGAAGTTGAACAAGACGGCATTGGACGTGACTTCTGAATACCTACAAAAGCTGTGGCTATATGCGTTGGATGACATAAGAAAACAGATCCCGAATAGCATTGACGGGATGCCATTTCGTATCGTCTTGAGTGTACCTGCAAAATGGCCGAAAGAGGCGCGAGATAGAATGCAAAGCGCCGCACAGAGAGCCGGCTTACTCAGTCGGCAGACCACAGGTCTCGAGACCAAGCTGGAGTTCGTAGGAGAGCCTGAGGCTGCTGCAATCTCTGCCTTCTTTGAAAGCAATGTCCGTCACAACATCAAGGTAGGCTAGGAAAAAAATAAGATGAGTAGAAGCTGACAAGGTGTAGGTCGGAGACATAGTGGTCATCTGCGATGCGGGTGGCGGTACCGTGGTTAGTGAAGCACGCTAGAATCTCAGTTAGAGGACGACTCACTCCGTTTTAGGACATCGTCACCTACGAGGTCGACCGAGTTGATCCGTCCATCAACCTTGGAGAATGCGTTGGCGGTGAAAGTAAGTAGCCCTGCTGCTCGACTTCAACGGTAGCTCATGTGTGCATGCAGTGGACTTATGCGGGTCCATCTTCCTCGACGAGGGCTTCATCAAACACATGGAAAAGCTGCTTGGGAAAGACAAGCTTTCCAAATTACCAAAGGCAGCATACAGTGACCTTATAAAAGCTTGGGATCAGAACATCAAATGCCAATTCGACAATGAGACCCCCGAAATTGCCACGCCCATACCTCACGAGGTAGCCAAAGCCATTAAATCGCCCCTCAAGATGTTCAAGAAAGGTAATGCAAGCAAACAACTCAACGGGGATACGATGCGGTTCAGCTCGTTAGTTTGACCTACACCTCTTGCATTGGCCGGTGTTTTGCTAACATACCTGTAAAGTGAGGTTATCAAGGGAATTTTCGATCCAGTATTGGAGAATATCCTCTTGCTAGTAAATACGCAAAGGAATGGAACGATGAAAAAGAAGCAGAGAAAACCCAGAGCCATTCTATTGGTAGGAGGCCTAGGTGGCAACAAGTTCCTGTACCAGCGATTGCAAGCGGAGTTCCCAGCTGGAGATACAGACGTGATACAACCGCGAGGCGCAAAGACGTGAGTGCGAAGCGTGACTTATGATAGCCTTTTACTGACTGCGTCAGCTGGGCGTCGATCTGCCGCGGAGCCGCCATCAAAGGCATGACTTACGATGAGTTCGTCGATCAGCCATTCCCGGTAGTGACATCGTACATATCCAAGGCTCACTATGGCATGATGGTGAAAGAGCCATTCGACAGTTCGAAACATTCGGAGGAAGACCGAACGGTGTGCCCGGTGCGGGGTATGGACGTAGTGTTCGATCAAATGCGTTGGTACATAAACAAGGTACTGTTGCTTAAGGAGACCTCTAATGCGACCCTAGTACTAATTTTCAACAGGGTGCTGATGTATCCAAAGGATCTCCGGTGTCGTTGTCATGGGAATTGACACAACCAGAACACAGCCCACGTTCATGCTTCACCATCAAGATTTTCGAGTCTGAGGCTGAAGTAGCGCCAAGTCGTAGGACAAAAGACGTACTCGAATGTGCCTCCATAACGTTTCCCGTGAAATGGAATAGCCTGAAAGTGAGGGACGGCGGCGAAGGACGGCTCCATAAGTATGTCCAATTCGACGTCAAGATGACTCTATTAGGCCTCGGAAAACTTGACTTCGCGACATATGTCGATGATCAGTTGGTTGGACAGAAGGACATCAGGGTCAAGCTCGGAGGCGGATAACGTTCCCGAAATTCGTTGCTAATAGAGACTGCGAGGTCTCCAGAAGACGCAGGAACTGGATAGCGTATGCAATATTTACATCGTTGGTTTGTACGTACTTTGAATTTTGGAAATTTGTATCGCATCTCGACACGGTGTTGCCTAAGGATACTCAGCACCGTAATGAAGGTGATATAAGTGAAGATTGGTGAGTAAGATTGGTGAGTGGCACGCGGGTTGCAAAATTCACCGCACACTGAGTTTTACCGAGGTGCTGCATCTTCCCACCACCCACCCAAATCTCTATACAGAGTCCAAACTAAGGCCATTTTTGAGCTGGTTTTATATAGGGTTGCACTTGAAGCTTTGGTTTTGGTGGTAGAGGGGTCTATATAGATATTTCCTAGTGTTGTAGGTAGGTTTAGAGAGCAAAATGCAGTGCTCCAGCAGCACTCCAGCACCAGTATTACAACCCAGTCATTTGCTCATCTAGATCAATGCAATCTTGAAGCCTCTTAGGCATGGTGTTGATCCACTCATTGATAAAGTCCTGAGAGACAAGCTCCCACCCCTCAAGAGCAAGCTCCTTGGTATCTTGTTCATCCCAATGTGGGAA
>ML976100.1:31364-52472 GCA_010015635.1 Clathrospora elynae | reverse complement strand
CACGTCAAGCCATAAGGGCTCTCCATGCTGTCTATATACTGTATCCTGTAGCTAGTGTGTCTTGTTGTCTTGTTGTCTTGTTGTCTTGTTGTCTTGTTGTCTTGTTGTCTCTTTGCATGGTGTCTTGACGTCTTGGTATCAATAGGTCAATCTAGAATGCTATACTAGGGCTGCTGCACCAAGACTGCTGCACCAAGACTGCTGCACCAAGACTGCTGCACCAAGACTGCTGCACTAAGACTGCTGCTCTCCTGGCTGCTGCTGCACCAAGACTGCTAGATGCTGCACCAAGACTGCTAGGTGCTGCACCAAGACTGCTGGCTGCTGCACCAAGACTGCTAGGTGCTGCACCAAGACTGCTGGCTGCTGCACCAAGACTGCTACATGCTGCACTGAGACTGCTGGATGCTGCTGCACCAAGACTGCTAGCTGCTGCACCAAGACTGCTAGATGGATGCGCTAAGATAATTGGGACAGCTTAAAGCAGGAGCAGCACGGCTGTTATCCGTTTTGTGGGGTAATAGCCGTATGGTAGTCACGTGTCACGCTTAGCCTGCCCCTTGCTGCTATATTTGCGAAATGGTTTGATGCCTGTGATTCCGTAGCCTTGACCAGCTGCATGTAGGTTTTCTGGATCATAACAACCTTTTCTGGATAGGCAAAGCAGACAGTCCTCTCTGTAGCTGTGGCGCCAAACAGACACCAGAACACCTTCTCCTTAGCTGCAAATGGCTGAAGGTAGACCGCAAAATCCTCTAGCATGACCTCAACAATGCACACCTTACACTTCCATTGCTTCTCTACACTAAACAAGGCATTGCAGCCACGCTTGCCTTTATCAGCCAGACCAGGGTAGGCACACACAAGTGGCACCTTAGTCAAACCACAGAGGACTAGTCCTAGCCAGTCCCTACTGTTTATTTTCCTTTTATCCTTTGTTTTCCTTTCCTTTATTAGTTGCACTTAGGGTCACAACCCTCAACATTCCTTGTACTTTCAGAGATTACACCTCTTGAGAACCACCACCTCTATACTAGAGGGGCTGCTGCCCCTCTTGTCCTCCCATAGTCTCAGACTCATATAGGACATTAAATGAATACATACATACATACATACATACCTGAGGTTATAACCCTTGCCATCCCTTGTACTTCCAGAGACTCCTCCCTCTTTAAAACCCTCATCATCCAAAAATTAGAGGAGCTGCTGCCCTACAAGCACTCCGTAGCAGGATAAGCCACCACGTTGGGTGCTATTCCAGATGGAGCGTGGGAAAATCCGGCCCCACAAACGTCATTTCCTGCCCACAAAGCACAAGGCGTGAGTTTGGGGCTGGAAAATAGATCCCACCTTGTGATATTGATGCCCAACCTCAGATTTCCACCTCGTGATATCAATGCGCGGCAGCAAGTGAGATAGTTGATTTTCATGTATATTAACTAAGATTGAGCGTATATACAAGCCACCTCCCCATTGCCTTCCCGTTACCTTCCTGTTGCTTGAAAGGCCAAATCGGTCAAGACAAGACGACTGTATTGGGTCCTGGTACTGAAAGCAAAGAAAGAAACAGCTAGAGCTACCCTGCTGCCTGCAATCAAAGGTCCTCTCAACACAAGCAAAGGTTCCAAAGCCAAAGAGCTGCTTACTAACGTAGAGGACACATGGCTGAACAAGGCGTACATTTGTAGGAGAAGACTGGGGTAGGATTGATATTGTAGCGTACATATACCCTCTATGAACTTTTACACTTTCCGCCCTGCAGCCTTTTCTCTGAGTTCAGCAATTGCAGCAGTCTTAGTGTTTCTGGTTGAGGCTCTCAACGTCCAAGATGCATCACGTGTAGCCTGCTGTTGAAGCTGCTCCTGCTGTACTTTAACATTGTTATGCACCTTCTTTGTTGCAGAGTGCCTGCGAATCTGCAAGCTGTTGCTTGTGTTCTTGTTGTGGTTGTTGTTGGCTTTGGAACAAGTAGCTGGTGTCTTGGTGCTAGGCTGCCTCCTTTTTTTCAATGCTAATGTCTTCAAATAACTGGTCGGCACCGGTATCTTGAAATGCTTGGAGCCACCGGCATGTAGTATTTCTATTGTGGCAGATGTCTAGGAGTGTTTGGAGGTACTGGCATGTAGTATTTCCATATTGTCTTTGGAAAATTTGCTCTCTTCTTCTACGTTGATAGGCTTAGTTAGGAGGGGTGCGTTGGTAGACTTCTTTTCAGCTGCAGTCTTTGCTTTAGCTACCAGCTTCTTCTTGGTATTTTTTGTTGTTGGTGGCGGCGTAGTGTCTGAATCTATGTTGTCCAGGTTGCTGTCAGTGTCTGCCGAGTGTCTTTTTTTGCGTTCAGAGCCTCTGAAATCCGGCCGCTTTGGTACCTCTGTAGCTCTTGCGGCATCTGCTTGAAGCCGCTGGATCATTTCCACAAGCTCTTCTCTCCTTAGCTTTGCCGTTTCAGTGCGATCAATTGGGGTGCCGTCTGCAGGTGACAATGCCAGAGTTAGGGAAGTAGCCATGCCTGAGTCTGCACGCATAGCATGTGTGTGATAGGGAAGAGTGTGCTTGTTGTCACTGTCTTCTCCATCCTCCTCTTCTTCTTTGGCATCCTTATCTTCCCTATCCCCATCATCCTTTTTGGTGTTACTAGTCTTAGCCTGCTTCTTGGCCTTATATTGCTGCTTCTTCTTATCCTTCCTTCTTATATCTTGGGACTTTGAGGTAACGTGTTGACCAAGGAGGACGGTGGCAACCCAGTTGCCCTCAAAGAGCCTCATCCAAGTATATCTATCCTGAAGGGTTTGCATCATCTGAGCCTTAGCTTGGTGCGGTAGAGTTGTGAGGGTCCGTCCGACTGGAGGGTACGACCAAAGCTGGAAGGCTAGATGTATGGTACGTAGTCGGGGGATGCAAGGTTGGTTCTCTGGAATGAACGGGATCAGGATCGAAGGGGTGATACAATATGAATGCAGTAGAAGGGGCTCTCTGCAAAGCGTATTGAAGATAGAACAGTAGTATTGCTTTCACTTGATGAGTTGAACACGTCGAGCCATAAGGGCTCTCCATGCTGTCTATATACTGTATCCTGTGGCCAGTGCGTCTCGTTGTCTCGTTGTATGGTGTCTCGACGTCTTGGTGTCAATAGGTCAATCTAGAATGCTACACTGGGGTTGCTGCACCGAGACTGCTGCTACTGCTGCACCGAGACTGCTAAATGCTGCACCAAGACTGCTAGCTGCTGCTGCACCGAGACTGCTAGCTGCTGCTGCACCAAGACTGCTAGATGCTGCACCAATACTGCTAGCTGCTGCTGCACCAAGACTGCTAGATGCTGCACCGAGACTGCTAGATGCTGCACCGAGACTGCTAGCTGCTGCTGCACCGAGACTGCTAGATGCTGCACCAAGACTGCTAGCTGCTGCTGCACCGAGACTGCTAGCTGCTGCTGCACCAAGACTGCTAGATGCTGCACCGAGACTGCTAGATGCTGCACCGAGACTGCTAGCTGCTGCTGCACTGAGACTGCTAGATGCTGCACCGAGATGGGTGCGCCAAGACAATTGGGACAGCTTGAAGTGGGAGCAGCACGGCTGTTTATCTGTTTTGCGGGGTAATAGCCGTACGGTAGTCACGTGTCACGCTTGGCCCGCCCCTCGCTGCCATATTTGCGGAATGGGTTGATGCCTGTGATTCCGTAGCCTCAACCAGCTGTATGTAAGTTTTCTGGACCGTAACAAGAGTGTCCCATGTTGGCGCAACGTTTTTGCCTACATCCCACTTAATATGGGCAGCTGCAGAGCTACGAACATGCTGGTTCATAGCATCAGTATTGTTGCAGTCTGCAATAGCCTTGTCTGGAAACTTAAATAGGGCAAGCTGCTTCCTGATAGCAGTTTTAGAAGTGCACATGATGCTAACATAGCCACATTGCTGGGTCTTCTCTACACATCCAAGTTGATAGCAATGTACGCAGTTACGGATCTGAATAATGTTGTCCTTTGAGAGCTTGGTCTGAGACTGAGGCGGCATGACAAGACAGTATGCAACGGTAGCATGCAAAAATATTGAGACAAGAGGCAGAAGTGGTAGAGTATGCAGTAGTTGCGTTAAAGAGTGGGTAAATTTGTTGCGTCTGTTGCATTTATTTGTTGTTTTGCAACAAAACTGTTGCACTAATGCCGCCATAGTAAGGGATAGCGCGCTTTAGTGTGGGTTAGAGTTTGTAAACTAAGCATTTGGATGAAATAGCAGCTTATCCAATTTGACAACAGACATGCGCTAGTCTACTAGCCTCTCCAAAAGAGCTGGTACTGACATGGCTCTACAAGATCAATTAACTTTCTACCCGGTATTCTAGCACCTCAAAAGCAGATACCATCAACATGCCACTGCAAAGAACTTCTGCCAGAGAGGGACAAGTGGAACCTAGGCAATTATGCCAATGCACAGCATGTCTGGCTAGAGACCCTTGAGGACGGATGTACAGTCGCTATACTGTGTGGCAACATCAACGCAGCAACCCAGCCAGCATTTGAGATTGCGCTTTACTTATGTGTTGGGACTGCTCTGAAGAACACAATGTGCTGGCCACCAAAATTGACGCGCACTGACGGGATGTGCAACATTGCCAGCAAGCAGCTCACGAGCGCGCAAGCACAGAAGCAGAACTACATCCATACACGCAGGATATACCGGACTTCTCTTCTGTAGCAGATGAGGAAGAATAGGGCAACCATTTCCAGGATGAGGATTTAGATGAGGATGAGTTGGAGCAAAGGCATACATTGGAAGATTTTGGTTTCAAAGATGAGGATAATCTGCCAACCAGAGCAGAAGAAGATTGGCTTTTGGTTGATGATTCAGGTAAGTTCTTTGTATACCAAGTTAATACCATGCTTACAGACTAGCACATTTTGATCCACAGATGCATTTCCGCCTTGAGCTGTTGCAGTGGATGAAGCAAGCCAACTTGCCACAAGACCAGTACACCAAACTCTAAACCCTCCTTTGTACTACGTTGAACGTAAACCTCCTAAGTACGCGAAGACAGGCGTCCCACCTCCAGGGTATTACTGAGCTCTAGCCGCAGTTTATTGATTGCTGTCAAAAGGGATGCATGGCCTTTACAAGTGGACATAAGGAGTTACATAAATGCACCTGGTGCGGGACCACAAGGTACCGAGACGGTTCGAACCACCCTTGTCAACAGTTTCTGTACATACCACTGACTTGGAGGTTGGAGATACAGTACGCAGACCGCAACCGTTTGCGCACACTTAAGACATACCGGGCTAGTCTCCTCAATACTCATGTAGATGGCTAGTATCGGGACGTATGGGATGGCCGACACTTCCATGAATACCACGTAGGGAAACTGCGCATGTTCCAAAGCCCAACTGATGTTGGACTGCAGTTATCTTTAGATGGCGTCCAGCTTGTGCGAAAGAAAAATTATGCCGTAACACCTGTTATGCTGCTTAATCTTAATCTACCGCCAACTGAACGCGTAAAGATTCACAACATCTTAGTCAGTACTCTTATCCCCGGCCCGTCTGAACCAAAGGACCTGGATAGCTTTCTCTTTCCGCTGGTACAAGAGATGCATGAACTTGGTTGCGGTATAGTGGATGTAGTTGACGGCGAATTTCGCCCAGAAGCTGCCCAGCGCACTTTTACCCTTCGGGCTTGGATTACAATGGTTACCGGCGACGGCCCAGCTACTGCTAAAGCCATGGGTTTCAAGCGTCCTGGAGCTGCAGTGTCACCATGTCGGATGTGCTACATCCAAGGCGAAACAGTCCCAGGAAGCCAAAGTCACATCCATTACGTGCCCTACCAAGACAGGTTTGCTGGCTTTGACATGCGGACTAATGCTTGTCGCAATATTCAACTCTGTGCAGACGCAGATGATGCTAGTGTATACACGAGATGGGGCATCACACAAAAGAGTATACTTACTGAGCTTCAATCACTGCACTTCCCTCGGAGTTTCCCAATCGACATTATGCATTGCATTCTATTAAATATTGCTCCAGCTTTATTCCGACTTTGGACTAAGAACGTATCTGGAATCGACACAACTGGTAGCGAGCCGTACCATTTGAGCAATAAGGAACTGCAGGCTATGGGCGATACAGTGCTTCCAACGGGTAGTACTACGGCTACTAGCGCCTCAGTTAGCCTACGTACGGCACACAAAGGAGTCAACTACGCACGGCGGTGTCGAAAATGGTATTGAATACGGCCCGTAGCCGTAGTACGGAGTGGTGAGAAAAAAAGACTAGAGTACGGCCCGTAGCTACCTCATTGCAGAGAATTTGTGACTGCCATTGCTCCCTTTTTATCGATCCTGTCCACGTAAAGCTCCAGCTCCGTCAGTGAGCTCTTCACAACTTTGTGCTGCAGCCAGTTCTTCTGCAGTTGTATTGCTTCAATTGTAGTGCCGGCAAGGCAGTTACGGTCGCATGTGATTGTTCGTTTTGCTTTGCTGAAGCTGCGCTCGCAGCTGCAGCTTGTAGACGGTATTGAGAGGTAGTCGGTAGCAATCTTGAAGAGGATTGGATACTTGTCGCGGCCAACTTGAAGCCACCAAGTCCATGGGTCGTCAAGTAGCTTGAGCTGCTGCTTACTTGCATCAGTAAGGTCAAATAGCAGGTCGTCGCAGTACTCCTCAAGCTGGTTCACCCGCTTTTGCCGCTTGCTCTTTGAGTTAGTAAGTAACATAAGATCCACAGACATTGTTTGGCTGTACAAATCGTTGTTTGCCGGCAGCTTCCGCCTTGATGGAGGCGGCAATTGCATCTGCTCTTCAGCCTCAACCTCCTCATCAACGTACTGCCTGAAGACCTTCTTAAGCGATGCTTCTGCTTTTTTGTACCACCTTGGCCAGTTTTTCCAATGTGTTTTGAACCAGGTAAGGCGGAGCTTGGGGTGGAGAGCGGTGGCAACAGCATAGTAGCTGACGTCAGGTTGCATAAGTGTTGGACAGGCCGTAGCACTAGTGCTGAAAACAAAGAACTGACTGTACGATTGTATTGTGGTTGATATCTGTTCTCTATCGGAGGGCCGGAGAGGGGTTCTTATCCCATCCGGTCCTCCCTGGAATCGCAGCTACGTAGCTATCATGGCAGCCGGCTTACAGCCGAGCTCCATCGAAGCTCCTTGCAGTTCTATCGTGATATCCCAGCTCCATTGCGGTTCCCTGCCCAAGGCGGGGGAGACCCGCATCCGGTCGTATCCAGCCTTTGGCTGTGGCTATTCCCACAATAAGGATGATATCAAAGTAGGTATTGAGTTTTTCCTTTCCAAAGGCAATAGCAGAGGCGTAGTATTGACTGTTGTTTGTACGCTCAGTTGCTGCAATGTAGTGAGCCCACAAAGCTTGCAGATTGGTAAGAGTTTGCCATAATGACCCAAAGCCAGATGCGCTATTGTCACCTTCGAGGCGTTTTGTCATCTCATACGGAGCTTGTAGAAAGTTGGCAAGCTCTGTAACCTCATCCCACTCATCGTCAGTGAGGCTGTCATATGTAGGGTTGTACATATCATCTGGAGAAGCCGTAGTGTTGTCAAGCTTGCGAATGAAGCGCTTGATTGGTTCTCGAAGCTCAAGGCAACGCAGCAGCATTAGGTAGACTGAATGCCAGCGTACGCCACCATCTTGACGGAGTGAGAGTGTGTTGAAAGTGTATAGAGTCTCCTTGTTGTTGTACTGTTGTTGGATAGATTTGAACAGCTTGCGCCTCTTGTGGGATGCACATACTGCATTCACAAAGTTGTGCAACTTTCCAACAACGCCAACCTTACGGTGGAGCTTAAACTGGTCCATTGGAGCAGCTGCAGCAAGGTCCTGCTCAAACTTACTCACTCCTTTGCCATATATTGTTGCTTTGACAACAATGTTGATTATATGGCCAGCACATTGTATGCGGTTGTCTAAGGTAATATCGATGTTTGGATGAAGGTTCAAGCCAGCAATGGTTTTGGAGTTGTTGTTTGATGCGTTATCACCCACAAAGCAGTGGAATTTCTTGGATATTTCGTAGGAATCAAGGACGTCAACGATAATAGCTGCTTGGGCAGCTCCAGTATGGTCGCTATACAAGTTTCGAAAGGCAATAAGTAGGTCTTGTTGTTGAAAATTTGCATCTAGAGTTTGATAAGTTAGTTGTCTGATTGGCGACTAGCTTATCAATAGAGAGCCTTACCGACAAAATGAGCTACAACTCCAAGAAAGCTCAAGTGGTTAGAGGACGTCCATATATCGACGCTTATGCTGATTTTGCTGCTTGCTGCTTGCAATAGCACTCTAACCTCGCTCCTCCGCTCCTCTAGCGTTGCTGTAACATATGCTGACATTGTTGTTGCAGAATTTGGCAGTGCATGGAGCAGGCTGCTGCGTTGCCAGGTGAGTAAACCCCGGGTGGCTGATGAGGTTGCAGTTGAAAAGCTAATGTCCCGAGCAATCACCCAGTCTATCAGCAAGCTTTGCAGAGCCCCCTCCTGCCATGGAGTGTGAGAGATTGCTGTACTGTTGCCGGCAGCTGCAGCTGCTTCAAATGGCGAGCTGAATGCTGACATCTGTGGGGTTTCTGGCATTAAGCCGGTCGCAGGATCAATCCGATGAGCTTTCTGCATGTGCTTAGTGATATGAGCAGTGCCGTCAATACTTTTGGCGTCGCCGTGGGTGTGGGCAAGGTGGCAAAGCTTGCAAAGAAACAGCCTCGTTTGCGTAGCCATATCGTCCTCCAGGTATTCCAATTCTACTCCATATTGCCAGATTGCTGCTAACTCGCGCTTGCCACCCAGCTTGCTTTTATGGCGAACGCAATAGCCAAGACGGCCTGTTGCAAGGCGACCTTCGCGACGTGTAACACGACTAAAATCAACCTGAAAACACTCGCCAACTACACCAAAATTGTCTGTTGGATAGATATGAGATCGCTCAGGCAGGGTAGGTGTTGAGCGCGCAGATGAGGCTTGCGATAAGGATGGTGTCAGCTCAGCTGCTGCAAATCGTTGTGAGGCAGCAGCATGAAAAATGGGGGCAGTAGGAGTAAGAGTAGGCAGCTCAGATTGTTGAGAGCGGCTCATATTGATAGTGATTTTGACAACTTAGGTTTGTACAGCAGCTGCTATATACCCGGGATTTTCACCCAGCCACCTCTCTAACCTCTACCGCAAGGTTAGGTCTCTATGCGTCAGAAACTGCTAATAATCAACAGCTATCAGTGCTTGCCATAATACATGTCTCCCCTAACCGTGGAAGAAGAAGAGGGGCTGATTATTAAACTAATTCTTATAGGCCTATTCATTCTGGTTGACAGCTGCGTGGCAGATACACACGGCGTCTGTCCAATAGCAAAGCATAGGAATAAGCAGGGGCATAACGTATAGCAACAATAATATTTGCGTCAAGAGTTGACCCACCAGCGCTCCGGCAGCTGCCCTGCTTATAATCACCCGTACACCGTACAACCGCGTACTACGGCTCCCAAATCGTCACTACTACGGCTACTGTACGTCTCAAATCGTCACCACCTACGTACTGCTTAGTCAGCCGTAGCCGTAGCCGTACTCCTGGCGTAGTACTACCCGTTGGAAGCGCTGGGGCGATATCCTTGCTGATGCGGCTCCAAATATTCCAACCAGCCTTGGACATGCACCTCGTCGCATCGAGAAGTACTTCAGCAGCTTCAAGGCTTCTGAGTGGAAGGCCTGACTTACGTTGTACGGTACATCTACGCTGCTAGACTATCTGCCAGAGCCATACCTGGAAAACTTTGCCTACCTCTGCCGGATTTACACTATTGCAACAAAGCACACCCTCTCTGAACAGGACGTTAGGATTGTTGGAGAGACATGCACGCTGTTCTTGCAATCATACAAAAACCTGTACTTTTGGCGCGACCCCCAGCGGCTTAAAGTGTGCACTGTCAACTTCCACTACCTAGCGTATTTCCGACAGCATATTCTAGATGCTGGGCCAGCATGCTACTGGTGGCAATTCCCTATGGAGTGCCTGTGTGGTGTCATTGTACCTATGGCCCGTTTGAAGTCTTGCCTTAGTCAAAGTCTGATGAACGCAATCGTAATTGCGGAGCATCTCAACCACTACCACTTTGTTATGCCTGCCCAGGCACCAGACAACAACACTCCTCCTTTGCCATATCTTGCGGTGCCTATGTCTCGACCAGTACATGAAAGCACCTTAACAAAGCAACCACTATGGAAGAAAGATCTAGCCCGAAGGTATGCACGTGCTAGTCGCTCAACAGACCCTTTTGTAGTAGAGTTCTACACCAAGTGCCAGCTTTCAGCTACTCTTAGCATTGGATGTGCTTCTCAGACACGCCTAGCTGGTGGACGGGCAAATTTTGTGGTCTGCTACTGGGACAAGAGGAAAGAAGTTTTTTGCTTTGGGGAAGTTGAGATTTACGCATGCGTTAACCACACCGATGCCTGGGCGCGCATCAAGCACCTGTCTAGGCAGGACCCCCAAATTGACAGTATACAGCGGGTATGGTCATACCCAAAACTCCAAGGAAAGCTGATGTGGATAGCAGTGTCAAGTTTGCGTGCAGCAGCTGGCATCATCAACCAAGACCAACGACACTTCTGCATCACTGACTTTGACATTTTTGGTGAGATAAGCAGGACAGCATAAGAGGTAAGCACAAACAGCATGTGCTGCACTTGTGTAGGTAGCATTTCAAAGTCTACCTTGAGGTCTGGGGCTGGAAAATAGACCTCAAGGTCTGGGGCTGGAAAACAGACCTCAAGGCCTGGGGCTGGATAATAGACCTCGAGGCCTGGGGCTGGATAATAGACCCCAAAAGTAGATTCAATAATAGCATTCAAAGAAATGGATTATCCGACCCATAAGAACTGGATTATCCGGCCCATTTGGGTAGGGCTTATGCAACGTGTGAGGGGGGTGATTCTCCTGCTCAACGAGCTGGAAAATAGTGCTCACATTAGGTAGACTGTTTCCGGCTCATGTGGGGTCTAATTTCCATATCCGCAGGTGACCGTAGGGCTGCTCCTCTCGTTCTTCATAGTCTCAGACTCACATAGAACGTTAAATCAATCAATCAATCAATACATACATACGGTACCGCATGTTCTATCTGCACCTTGCAAGGCTCGTTGAGCCATGAACGCGTGTACCTGTCTTGTGGATGTAGGCCATCTATTCTGCAAGTGTCACAGTACGAAGTGGTTTGATGAGAAAGGGAAGAGAGCATGCCCGACTTGCAGGTCAGATGTTCCTGAGGATGCACACTTCAAAAAAGATGATGCTCTCATCATTGTCTCAACAAACTCGACCTCGGTCCGACCTCCACATCATCTGATTACGCACAACTGATAGTTATATAGCTACCCTTCGTTCATAGCTATTCAATCAGTTCAGTCCGTCATTCCTTCCCACATGCGCAAGGTCCACGATCCGTGATACTCCTCAATCAATCCCTTATCTCTCGAATTCACCTTTGTTCAACATCTTGTGCGATCTACGGCGTGAGGCGGCCTCGTTGGCTGCTTGAAGCTCAGCGACCTGGTTGCGCATCAACACTAAAGAATGCGCCATCCGCTCAGCGCGGCACTATGACCTGATAAATTGATTTCGATGATGCGACCGACGTGGGCTGGGAAGGAGCAAACAGCTACAGTCAAGTAAACATGAGAATCGTAGTTGTACCGGCTTAGGTGAAGCTGGTTTCCTGCCTTATTTGAGAATGACCTAAAGCTAGCGTTGCGCCAGCTCTGTATGCATTACAGTGCTCTAAGTGAAAGAGAACTAATTTTGCGCCGCTGTAGCTCTGATACACCACCTAGCTCGCTAAGCATGCGCTCGAACTCCTAGCTAGAGTTTGGTATGCTCAATACATCGATCCCATCGCAGCATCCAATTCAACAAGGAATAGTGGTGTGGTGGACTGCGACTGTAAAGGTAAAGGTGTTTCATATCTTTGATATGCTCCTTGCAGTATTGCAGAACGGCTTGTTCGCACTCTCTTCGCAGCTTTGCTTGTAAGATTCAGCTATTGCAGCAGTGTCGGTATTCTGAAGCCTTTCGATCCGTTCAGCGGTGGCACGGAACGGCTGAGGCAACGGGGGAAACGGAGCAGCGAGAGGCGGCTGGTCATACTCAACACCGAGCGACTCCAGAACAAGAGGCGTGATGTGCGCTGCTGAAAGCAAGACTCTAGGCATACCTTTTCAAATTAGTTATGTCTTATCGTATCCTGCAATAAAAGGCACGTACCGTGTCCAGCGAATCCAGCCGCGATGTAATGGCCATTACGGTTTGGCACAGGACCAACAAATGGGAAAGCGTCTGCAGTCTCGGATTGGACTTGATTCAGTCAGTTAATGGTATTCAGTGTCTAAAAGAATATCACTGAATTACCTCCGGTCCAACAGCCGCCTTGGTCAACCTCCTTGCTGAGCTCTGTTGAACTCGACTCCGGCCAGGCTGTAAGATCCGAGGCAGGCCAAGACCTGAAAAATTCTGGTACCCCGGCAATCTGTTCATCTTCCTTATCGTTCAAAACACAATCTTCTGGCCTGTGAACGAGGAGTTGCCTCGCTCCTCCAATGATGATGGTGTTGTAGGGCGGAGGTATTTGGAGATGATAATTCTATCTTTGTCAGCAGGTCACCATCTGTGTAGCGAGCGGCATTGAGCCATACATTGACGGATTTGTCCCAGTGCTGGGCTCCAGTGTGCTTGATAAATCCTGGGGGTGCCTTTATCGCAGCGATGGTTCCCCTGTCAGCCATTATGAGCTTACTGAACTCGGGAAGAAGATGAGAAGCCCATCTGTTTGTTGTGTGAACCACTTCCCTGGCACGAATGGTTCCTCGCTCTGTCGTAACCGTGATCCAGCCGTCAGCATCTCGCTCTGAAACACTCGTAACTGGCGTATGAGCTTGCAAACTAAGATTGCCCTTTTGGAGAACGATGCGCAAAAGCGCATGCACGAATTTATATGGCCATCTGAGACATTGTCAGAGGGTCTTCGTGAGAATAATGCAAGTGGGAGAATTGACATTTGCCCTGCAGGATGCACCACTGCAGCAAGAGCTCCCTTCATTTGCGAAAACTCTTCTGCGTGACGGGGGTCTTCGATCACTCTGCATACCTTGACGATATCGTTATCATCGCCATGATCCCTCTGCATCGCTTGCAATGCGCCTTTGAGCCTTGTCCAGGCCTCATCGGTCATGGCAGCATCAAAAGTCTCGCCGAACTTGAGACAGACTTCTTCGGTAATACCTTCTTCTTCAGCCAGATCCCTAAATGCTGATAAATGAGCCATCTCATGCATGATGAGCTCCATCGCGCCAAGGGAACCGAATCTTTCGGACCATGCCGGATAGCGGGAATAAGCGTGCGGTCTCAACTGTCCTCCTGCCTATTGTTAGCGAGTTTCTAAATGAGGTAGATATTATCACCATTTCGTCCAGTGGCCGCTCCGCAAATATCTCGGGCTTCGAGGAGAGTAACTTGCGGCTGCCTAGAAACCTTCTCTGTATACTGATATCCTGTTAGAGTCTGTGAGCTGACGGGTCATTACGATGCGATCACGAACTTTGTGGATCCAGTAAGCAGTCGATGCGCCGGCGTAGCCACCACCAATGATTGCTACATCAGTCTCCTCTGGCAACTCTTCGTTGGAGCGAAAATCACGCAGTGGCGATTCGGCAGCCTCGATCCAATAGGATTTGGTGGGGTTGGCGATTGGCAAAACCATGATGAGAAGTTGAGAGAAGCAAACTATTCCTATCGTCAGATCCAAAACAAGTTTCTGCTATTCGTGAACAGTGTTTATGGTCTGAAAGCACCGCGCCTTAAGGAAATCGACCGGGTGCCTGATCCGGCCGACAGGCTTCAATACCCAATTTATTGTGGGCCGCCGCTAGGGATTAAAGTTAGTGGGAAAATCGTTGGCCGGTAGTCTCGCTAGTGCTGTGGGTATTGTTATCATTGCGGGACCGAAGTCTACTGAACTTATTGCGGAGCCTTATCGTATGGAAAGGCCGAAGCACTACCACAGCGTGTGCAGCTCTGATACCGGTAATACACAGCAACCCTGACTCAAAACCATTCATGCCCGGCTGCATGAGATGAGCAAAGCATTTTCCCACAGACCATCGCATAAGTTAATCACATGTAGAGATAACTTTACAAGCTGTTATCTGCCCACAAATCTCGCCAACTAGTCAGCACAGATAAGCGACTCTTCCCAGGGGTCGCGGCCTCTTCAGTCATCACAGCGGCCAGATGGCCCGAGCGGTGCGACAGTCAGTTTGGACCGGGCCGGTCAGGCCTTCTGTCATTTGCGACTCCAGCTATTATACCAACGAAACAGATCATTAAATCAGTCGCATAAGCCTAACACCTCTTACATCACCTGCCAAGTCGACACGTATCTGCGCCATCTTAGCCACCACATCCACAATGACCAAGCCTCTGAAACATGTCGTTTTTGACGTTGTCGGCACCTGCGTGTCGTTCGACGCATACTACGAACGCATAGACTCAGTCTTGGGCCCAAGGCTTCGCCAGAATACCATCACTCCGCAACACTTCGGTTTCACATGGCAGACCGCAGCCGAGTTGGAATTCACCTTCTTATCAATCTCTGGAAGCTACAAGGCTTACAAAGATGTTCTCCGAGGACTGTTCTACCGTACCCTCAGCCTTTGCGGCATCGCCAATCCTCGAGCTTTGGCCACTGACGAGGAGCGAGAGCAATGCATTGAAGGCTATTCCAATTTGCAACTCCGGCCTGGCTGCAGCGAGACCTTCCAGTACTTGCGCGATTGTGGGTTCACCGTATGGTGTTTTACCACCGGCGACGTGAAGCGCGTTAGAGGCTATTTTGAGCGTGCGGGCGTGGATGTTCCGCTGGAGAACTTTATCAGTTGCGACGTTGCGGGCGTGGCAAAACCCGCACTCCCTGCGTACCAGGCCGTGTGGAGACAACTGGGGGCGAACGGCCTGAAGTGGTTTGCTGCCGCACACATGTGGGATGTCGCAGCCGCGACGAAAGTCGGGTTCCGTGGCGCATGGAGCTCGGTGTATGAGAAGGAAGCTTGTCTGGACGTTTTTAGCGATGTGGAACTGGAGGTCGTGGCTGGAGGTCTTTTGGAAATGGCGCATCAGATCGTAGAGAAGTCGTGATGCTATTGGCAGAAACTGTTCTATTCTATCATGTTTACTCTATTTGTCTCCTCAATTCGTGCCCAACATCCGTCCTTGTCTGAAGCATTGAATGCGGACTGTCAGAGGCGAAAAGGCTTTCCCAGACTACCGGTAACATAAGTGGCGCTGTCCATGCACGCGAGCTCGTTGGTGTAAGCACAAACTTGATTTTATATCGATCACGCCAGCTTTGAGATGTTCCATTAGACGCCAGGTACTGTTTACATCTCTCGTGAGTACGTACGTACACCTCTCAGTGAGCTATCGGATCGGCCTTGAGGATAGCGAAATTTGCTTGTATCTAAAACAATAGAAAATCTGGCTACCATTTCATATCCTGGGATGGTGGGTAGGAGCTTGAAATTGCACAATTGGTGATAGAGTTGGCCGTGCGTGAGTTTGATGATGATGGGGGAGCCCCTGTCCGACCGGTTTTCGTACGCCGCCTCTCACACGGGCCCGGTTGGCTACTTTTAGCCTCCCAGCTGCAGATATACTTCAACACACGTGCGTACCCCACGCTGACCTATCAATCGTCTTATCGCCCGCGGTTAAGCAGGCGGGCGTCCCTGACAGTCGTGAATTGTCGCCATCTGCTCGATATCCTCCGCCATACCAGCACCTCTAGTTAAGGAGCCCCTGTGCTGCCCTGTTCCATCCAAGTCATGGACGTCGAGCCTCCAAGGCCTACCAAGAAGCGCCATTTGGCAGCGGAAGAGCGACAGCGAGCGATTCGCGCGTAAGACAGCACTGTCTACAATTACCCCGACCAAGAAAGCGAGACAGAATCTTGGCTGACATACGTCGCGTAGGTGTGATGAGTGTCGTCGCCTCAAGGAGAAATGCGAGGACGGGACGCCGTGCAGGCGCTGTCGCCATCTACGCCGGTCGTGTAAGTTTAACGTTGCACCTGCTGCAGTGGACAAGCGAGGGCCGGGCTTTGCGAACTCGCTCGAAGAGCTGATGGACCGCCTGCGATGCATGGAATCCATCCTCAAACACCATTTTCCCAATATTGCCCTGGATACTGTTTCTCTGCGGCGCACGTGCGATTCCCTGTCCTCGCGGACTCCATGGCCCGGCCAGAACGAGATGACCGTAGAGTCGCTCGAGTCGCCCGCGAATGCGCAACCGTCCGAGAGCCCTGGGATTGAAGACGAGGATTGCACCATTGAAAACGTAGACGGCACTACAGTTCGTACGTTCTCCTTTGACCTCCTCAACACGAGCTGCCACACTGACGATATCTTTTGTCGTTCTGTAGATTACTCCGGCGAATTCTCTCATTGGAACTTCTCCATGCACATCAAACGCAACATGGACGAACTCATGGCCAAATCAAATGTGCCGGTACGCACCTATCCGTAGACCTGGTCGTATGGTAACATCCTAGCCTGTGTATGTGCTCACTATCTCTCTTAGAGCTTGGAAAACGTCAACCGTGTGCCAGACTTCATCCGCGTGGGCGAGGCAGATCCGGGCTCGACTTCCATCTCGGACATCGTTGCCGTTATTCCGCCCCGTCCCGTTGCCGCTTTTTTGGTCAATGTCTTTTTCAGGCATGCCACAAGTTTCTACTACTATGTAGATCGACGGTGGCTCGACGACATGCTAGAGAATATATACACAAATGCGACCGGACTTCGCACAAAAGACGCCACCGCAGTATGTGTGGTGCTGATGGTGCTGGCGGTAGGAACCCAATATGTTCACTTGGAATCTCCCAAACAGCACAGTAGTCGCAGCACCGGTTTTTCAGTAAGCCCCGACACCCAGAGTAGCTGGGAGCTGGACATTGGGTCCGCCTTTTACCGTAAAGTGACAAAACTCCTTTCAGAGGTCATTCACTCTGGCTCACTGCTCAGTGTTCAGGTTTTCCTGCTTCTTGGCCTTTATTCTTTACCCATTGATGCCTCTGGACTGAGTTATATATATCTAAATTTGGCTATCAAGGTGGCCATACAGAACGGCATGCATCGAAAGGTATCTCGCGGTGTTCTCGATGCGAGCACCAAAGAGATCAGGCGTCGCATTTGGTGGACAGCGTACTGTATGGAAAGGTTCGTTCTTTGCTTTCCGACACCACATTGGTTCTTCTGCTCACAGATCTGATAAACTAGAAAGATCGGCATATATCATGGCCGTCCAACATCTATCGTTCGTTCCGACATCGATGCCGACATACCGCGAAGCCCTGATGCAACCCAAATGAATGATGACTCCTTTAATCCCTTCGGGCTGCTGGAATCAATCTATCTCACAGGCCAAGCTGAAGCATTCCTCTATGAAATGTAAGTTCAGAATTAGACTTGTCAAACAAAGACACTGAGGTGGGAAATGGTCGACTGACCATGTTCTGCTAGATCATGCCTCCGAACATGTGCGAGGTCTGAGGTTGGGACGATTTTGAACCGCATCAAGCGCATGAAGACGAACCTGCGAGGACATTGGTCGCCTCCTCGCCGCGATGCGCCATCGGCATCTACGACCTACCAAGCTGAGCATCCAAGATCCCGTGCGGAGATGCATTCTCGATTAGAGTGCTGTCTACTGCACATGTTCATCGGGCGACCATTCATCTTGGCTCACCGTCAAGTGCGGGCGGGTGGTCATCTCAAGGACACCAATACTACAGGGGCACCTTCAGAAGTACCACGGAGGAAAGCAGCCGAGTCGCACGTGCAATGGGATTTCCTAGTCCAGGACTGTGTGGCAGCTGCGATGGAGGTTATCAGCATCTGTCAGATCATGCAGACAGGAAACATGGGCCTTGGAAAGTCGTCCTATATCGAATACAGTTCCTGTCGCGCGTCCCTGCTAGTCTTGATCGCCTACAGCATCTGCTACCGTACAAACGAGTTCTCAAACACCCTACAGATAGGTCTAAATGCGATCAGAGAAATGGCTTCAGCGGGTGACTCGGCGCGTTCAGAAGTCTCGCTCCTAGAGACACTAGAGGCGGCGTTGCATCAACTTCATGTGTTCAACCCAATACCCAACCAACCAACCGCCACAGAAGCAAATAACTCGGTCCAAGAGGGTTACGAAGGTTTTCTTAGCTGGTACAAAAATTTGGGAAGCTCCGCGAACTCTCGTGCTGGACCCTCGACATGCAACGATTATGTTGCACAAGCAGCGACGGTGCACAATCGAGACCCTGGACCACATGTGTTACCAAACAGAGGCGATGCAACAGTAACCAGCACACCAGACGATCTATCAATTGATGATTACCCTTTCGATTTCGATTTAATAGACTCGGATGGAAGCGTGGCTTTCTTCACCTCGGACTTTAACGAACATGGCAACTCAGAGAGAGAATTGTTTGAGAGTCTTTTATGGATGCCCAAGTAAAATTCTGCGCAGGCTAAAATCACTTATCTATGACGAATGACAGAAAATAAGTCCTAAAGCAAAACTTATGTGCGGATTGATGTAAAGTTCGTCGCTTGTGTCCTTATTCACAACCTTGCCCGAGCAGGTTGGCTTTCAGAAACCTGTTGCCACATCTTCAGAGACACATGCTCCTTTTGCTGATACCACCTGCTTGGAGTGATACGATATGGCACGGGCAGGTCCACTTCCTCTGTGCCACCCGTAATTATCATAGAAGCAACGGCTTTTGCAGAGAAGAAGATTTGCGGCATGCCATGCCCACTGAACCCCGCACAAATGTATTGGCCAGGGTTTCCGCAGGCTGGTCCAACATAAGGGAACCCATCATCAGAGTAGCCCATAACTAGCACGAAATACGAGTCAGTTCGAGACATTCAGTCATGGGCATTGGAATTGTTCACGTCGCACTTACTGCCGGTCCAGAGATCTTCTGTGCGGAAATTACTGTTCTCCCACCCATAGAAATGCCGTTGCATATATCCGTCAAAGTAATGTCGCGCACTGTCTATCAGTTTGCTGTCGTCAGACACGTCGAACCATTCGTTCAAGTCCTGATAATAGTCTCGCCTTCCACCTCCGACGATGATGCTACCGTCTGGTCGAGAAATCATGTAATCGTACTCGTAGTCCGAGAATCGCATCATATAGCTGTCTGTTATTTTCGGTGCATTCACGCCCACCAACCGCGCAACTATGCCTCTCACTGGGACGATCTTACTTTTCATCTCCGGTACGAGTGCCGAAGTGTAACCATTAGTAGCATAAACGAGGGTATTCGTCTTGACTGAGCCGCGTGGTGTATTCACAACCCAAAGGTGGTCTTCCGAGTCTGCATCCGCCGCTGAAACAGATGTGACAGGCGTATATGTCTGCAAGTTGACTCCTTGGGATACCGCCTTTTCTAGTAGGTGCGTCACAAGTCGGTAGGGCCACAGACGGGCGGCATTGTATGTATGGCAAGACTTTGCACCCCGAACGCCTGAAATCTATAGAACTAGTCAGCTTTTGTAAAGAGAAAGTAACTCGAAGAGATCTGTGAATATCTTGACTAATTGGACTGATTGGGTACATACTTCTTCCGCTTTGCTATCTGAACTATACTCTATCCCACTCACCGTGGAAATTTCGGCTTTCGTGAGTTTGGCGAGGTCGGCTTTGATTTTTTCGCGACCAGCTTCATACAAACAGACGTCTGTGACCTTGGTTTCTTCGAAATCGCAGTCGACATGTTCACGCTGAACGAGATCCTTGATTGCGTCGACTTGACGGGCCTCGAATGAAGCCACATGCTCAGCGACCACTTTCCCATGCGTCTCCAGCACGCTGGCCGCTCTGGACAAGGGATCTGGCTTCAAATGTCCGCCTGGGTGTGTAAATTCAGCTTATGAGAAATCGTGCTCGCGTCTTACGGACATTGACCACGTACCGTTACGTCCTGTGGCGCCAGAGCAAGCCTCACGGGCCTCAAGGATGAGTATTGAAGGAATTGGGCGGTCGTAGCGCACACACTCTTCGATCAAGTGATGAACGATCGATGCTCCAACATATCCTGCACCAATAATCACAATGTCGGCCTGTGTGGCAAGATCTTCGGTGCTGCGATGGTTGTCGATTGGACCGACTTGTTTCCTCCAATAAGAGGGAACAGCATCCGCCACCGGAAACGGCTTAGTACCTTGGCCAGATGAAGACATATTGGTGAATATTTGCCAGAACCGCAAGGACACTCGACTCTAGTCGAGCAGGTCTCATGCGAGGCTCTAAGGATTTGAGTTCTCGACTTCGAACATATGGGCAAGGTGGTTCCCCTCTTGCATTTGCGGCCGGGCCGGTCGCCGACATACGCCCGGTCAACTTTCCCGCTTAGCAAGTGACAGCTGGTTCAGTGCGGCCATATTTATTGTGTGGACAGTGAATGGAGTTCAAGATAACAGTTGCACTGTCCATCTTCGTAGGGTCTTTTGATCTTATCTCGGTGCCGATGACTCTAAACCAGGAGTTTTCCACGTGATCCGGTCCCTTTTCTCGATAGCTTAGTTGCTATAATCCCAGAAGTTCAACCCGATATTCGATGCCAGAGCCACCCGGTTGGTCATTGACTATGACCGCAGTCACGACAGCTAGTGGGACGATTCAGATGATATCCGGTGTGCCTGCTATCTTGAACATGACAGTATCGTTGTTGACGATTATAAGGTCTTGAGGCCTCGTCCACCTGCAAGAGCCTGTACATGTACCATTGTTGAGGTTTCGAGCTTGCGGTTTCCGTTTCCTTCAATTTTGGCGGATTTGGGGGCTGCCGGTTTGGTGGCTGATGTAGCCCTTGCCGAACACCCTCCCTTTCAATTATTCATCTGCTCGTTGCTTGGCCAATGTTGTATAGCTGTAATTGTAATAGCAATACTTCATTCAATTTGTCATGTAAATAGTCCTTTATCGACATCTCCGGTCATGTTTGCTTATCTGTTCAAAGAGTAATTGGGTCGGCGAAGTGGATTTCATTTCCTGGA
>ML976099.1:90258-104855 GCA_010015635.1 Clathrospora elynae | reverse complement strand
TTACAAGCCTCCTTAATTACAGCCCTTAGAAATCTTACATTGTGCTGTAGTGACCCTGTTTGTATGACAAAATATATGCGACGAAGGTCGCGATCACATTTTGGTGGGGCGCGCTTGGCCCAAAACTCAAAAAATACGAACTCCTTCGTAGATGGGGTGGTTATGATGATGCGGCGTGGCGATGGTTGATGGGGGTGGGGCTCAAAAGATACGAGCCCCTTCGTACATCAAGGCATTCTTGTATCCCTGCAGCGGCACGCTCTTAAGCCCGCAAGAACTTCTGCCAGCACCTGATGACTTCATACTTATTGTGCACGTGTTTTCGGAGAAAGGTTGGGGGCACGGACTCTTGGTATGCTTGCCTTGTTGTGCCGATGTTTCCGCCTTCTGCACCGGTAGTTTGCGAACGGCTGCCGCACGATATTCCTTGTTGACGGGTCTTCAGCCATGAATTTTACCAGCGCACCATACAGGGGGACCTGAGAGCAAGAAGCTTCAGGCAAGAAAGCTGTGCGATGCCCTCACATTGAGTTTGCGTTTCGCGACATCGACGTCGTTGATCCGTTTGGCCAACCAAATCTTGCCCGTGATCTGACTCAGAGCGACTCCGGCCCGTATCCCCCGCCGTCGCGTGGCCTCTGCAACCCGCTTCGCACTCTCGTCAGCCGCCTGCCGCTATTGCAATACAATACCTTGAAGAACACGAATCTTGACATCCCAGCACATTGCGCTTAGTGTTACCGGTCAGAGAAGCTCCTTGCAGGGTTTTGCCAAGACACCAGTCCGCATCCGTCTAGAAATATCTGAGCTCCACACGAACCTCCAGGGCTCGCTGTCACCTGTACCGCGCCATTCAGCAAAACCGCCTCGACTACCGCTTCCTGCTTCTTTGCATACGTCGTCAACCGTGCTGTTGGATTCAGGCTTCCCCGCTCCCATGTGTGGCGAGATCCCGACCTAGGTAAGGCCCGTGTTCTCTTTATAAGTCCACACCCTCCATGCTCTCTCGTCTCGCGCGTTTTCATTGTGCACCTTGAGAATGACTGGGTTTATGTCTCGATTGGGGCTTTCAGCTGCACTGGTATATAAGTCGAGAGGCGGACATGATCTACTCTGTCCTACCACGAGGCGCTGCGTCACGCAAGACCACCTTTCGTACCACCGCACAGAGTCGCACTGCAGCGCAGCCATCTTTCCCAATATGCAAGCTTGGCTTTTCCGCCTGAGGCAGACGCTTCATTGGTGGCCGAGACCTTGCTGTAAGGTCTGCATTCGAGATTTGCTGCAGCTGGTAACGTCCGAGTATTTCAAAACCAGGGGACTTCTCTTTCAGTGATTGTTTGCATTTCAATCTTCCCTTTCGAAACTTGGTGCTTGGTTGTATTTCCGTCGCTGACCATGGCACTCCCTCTAGGCTTATCTTACGCTTCTGTCGGCGCTAGTACCGAGCCATTGAGTGACACTTCCTCGTTCTGGAAAAAGCCAAAAGCGTTGAAGTTCAGGCGAGCTTTGTCGATCAAGAGACGTTCTGTCGAATCTGCGGGTTCCCTAATCAGCGCATATCGCAGGCTGCATCCGACCAATCAAACCGGTCATTCTGGGCATTCTTCACCAGTCGACAGCAGCTGTCCGTTTCGTCAAACGAAGTCTAAGCACGTTCCCATTGACACTGCGCACTATGACCCAGTCGTAGCACCTGAGAGCCCCCGTACGAGCATTGGATTCAGCTCTTCGCGAACTTCAAGCAGTCGCCCCAGCCTCTCTGGTTTCCCGTTACCAGGCTGCAAATCCGTGAGCGAGTCTTCCAGCGTGAATTCGCGTCATGCGGAGATTTTGATACCGGACTCGGCCATATCTGTACAAAGATTTTCTTCGTCGCCTATCAAACTTCCATTCGACCTTGAGAGCCCCCTGGTCCCATCGACTCCTCCACAGAGTCCGGCAAGAATGGCTCAAAGTCGGACTAACACCATGGATTCCCAAACTTCGGCACCTTACATTTCGAGCCTGAATGGCAGTCAAACGAGTCTGCACCATGAAGAAACTCAGGATGGCGGACCGGAACGCCCACCAACATCATCCTCTCGAACACCTGCTGCATCGCCAGGGATGCTGGCCGGACTTGCGACTCCTACAACCTCAACGGCAGGCTTGTCGGGACTAGTCTGCAACGTCCATCGGACAACCGGAAGGGAGCCCCACCCGCTTGTGGGCGCGACCACCACCATCTTGGGCGACAAGCTTTACGTTTTCGGTGGCAGAAGACTTTCCCGGACAAGGCCGCAGCTGACGTCCGATCTATACGAACTTGACCTTGTCAAGCGCCATTGGTCAAAAGTCGAGACCAGAGGTGACATTCCTCCTCCACGATATTTCCACAGTGTTTGCGCACTTGGCGATACGAAGCTTGTATGTTATGGCGGGATGTCACCCGCGACTTCTTCGTCAAATCAAGCAACGTCTGTAACACAAGGTGCTCCTGCAGACGCTCAGCCCGAGGTGGTAGTAATGTCTGACATTCACATCTACGATGCGCCTACGCGAATGTGGATGCATGTTAGCACGAGTGAGGAGCCTCAGGGTCGCTATGCTCATTGCGCGACGATTGCGCCAAGCTCTGCCGTGTTTAGTTCTACAAGTGCCGCTGCAACAGCCATACGGCATAATCCGCCTTCATCAAATCCGAATCAAGGCTCCCTAGGAGTCCAGCTGGATGGTGAGGGCGGCGCGGAGATGCTTGTTGTGGGTGGGCAAGACAGCTCGAACCATTACATTGAGCAAATAAGCGTCTTCAATTTGAGGAGCCTGAAATGGACAGAAACAAGCACGCTAGGGAGGAGCTGTGGTGCATATCGGAGCGTTGTTGCGCCTTTAACCAGCATTAACTCCAATGACATTGGCACAGGACCGCGACTGAGTAGTGAAGCAGAGACACCTGGTGAAAAAGCTTCGAACACGAATGGCCAGTCGTCATTGCTTATCTACTCGAACTACAACTTCTTGGATGTCAAGCTAGAACTTCAAGTACGGCACCCCGATGGAACTCTCACCGAAAAGCCGATGCATGGGAGCTTTTCACCGCCCGGTCTCCGATTCCCTAATGGTGGCGTCATCAATAACCACTTTGTAGTTAGCGGTACATTTTTGACTTCGTCGAAACAAGAATACGCACTCTGGGCTCTTGACTTACGAACGCTGAACTGGGGACGGATAGAAGCCGGGGGTAATATCTTCAGCCAGGGAAGTTGGAATAGAGGCTTGCTATGGAACCGTAGGAACAGTTTCGTGGTATTGGGAAACCGCAAGAGGAGCCTTGTGGAAGACTACAACCATCGCCGGATCAATTTTTCGAACATGTGCGTCGTTGAGCTGGAGGCCTTCGGTCTCTACGACAACGCGCGCAAAGTGACGCATGCATCGGGTTTCAAGTCCGTGAGCGCACCGCCACAGAACGATCGCCTTGACATGCTGGCTGGCGGTCGTACGCTATTACCTGCAGCGAATGAGCTTGGTCAGATGGCTCTAGGCATACGGGAATTGGCGGACATGGATTTTCTTGCCTTACACGGCGAACGCATCCCTGTCAACTCTCATATCATTGCTCGAAGGTGGGGTCCGTACTTCAATCAGCTTCTTCGCCAGAGCGCTCAAAACGTGGAGAAGGAGAACGTCGACGCGGCAACACTTCGGCCAACCACTCATGTGCATCCGTCAAGGAATTCGAGCATCACCATTACACCTTCTATCAGGACAAACTACTCGACAGCAACAACACTCACCGCTAACAATTTGACGCCATACGAGGCGACATCCGTCTCATCAAATTCCTACGCTTCATTAAGCCCCCCAGAACCTTCATCTCACCCACCGTCTCAACGACCTCGGACACTGTTTCTACCGCATACTCATCTCACGCTTCAAGCTCTTGTTCACTTTCTGTATACATCCTCGCTTCCACCACACAACTCCCCGCTTTGCTCGCCACAAATCCTCTGCTCTCTCCTCCAACTCGCCCGACCATACCATATCGACGGTCTCCTCGAAGTGATCATCGAGCGCTTGCATCTTCTGCTTGACAACAGAAACACTGCAGCCATTTTTAACGCTGCAGCCATGGCAGCGGGTGGAGGATCCGGTGTTGCCTTCCAAGGCGTCAACGGCGTCTCTGCCACGAATGGCACGACGAACGGGTACTCAAACACCACGTTGAACAACAACAACAACAACAACAACAACAACAACAACAACAACAACAGCAACACTACAGTCTTCGATGTAGAACGCAGTCTTGATACAGGACTGCGTGCTCTCCGTCTCAACACGGATGTAGAGAGGAATCACGATGACGAAGTTAGCTCTGCAGCTTCGGACGCGACATCTGCATCGGCATCTGATAACGGGTTTGGAGGTGGAAGTGGAATTGAGGGGAGGGAGGTGTGGCACGGAGAGGTTAGCGCGGTCGTTGGACTACAAAAGCGTGGTTTGAGGGGGCTGATGGAGGGACGCAGGATCAGGGAGATGGGTCGAGGAGGCCGCGATAGGAGTCGGGATGATGGCACTATGGGGAATGGTGATGGTTTAGGGTTGGGACTACAGGGTGCTTGAGGAGGAGCGACAGTAAGAGGAGGACGCTGATGGTTTGTTTACATAGCGAAACGGGTTTGGATATGTTGGCGTCCGTTCGTTTGTTCGTTTTTTATGAAGAAATCGTTTGACATTTTGGGTAGATTTAGTGGTTTGGATGTTAGGTAGACAAGTATGAAAATTGCTACCGGGTATGAGTACTTTTGTGCAAGCCAATTTTTCCTTGTGGCCACGGCTCCCCGTACATGAGCATATAATGCCTTGCTCTTCCTTGTCATCATTATGGGGTTCGACGTGAATATTGCGGTGTAGTGCGTCTTTTCCTTGAATGCTGTCTATTGTTTTAACATGCTATGAAGATGTCACCCTCTGCTCTTAAACGTAGAACGTAGAAATTAAATGAAGTGAGACTGATCGACATTAAGTTTCAGCCCCTGCGTATAATGTAGGCAAAAAGATTGGGTGGGAGACTCCATGACCTGATGGGGATGATCGGCTTCGTTTGTAGGATCACATTCAACAACCAACACGTCGACCCATCCCCAATCCCTTCGCCTTCCTAAATTCCATCACAGCCCACCTCTTCCCTATCTCACCGACTCATTCTAGCAGCTTCAGGCGTCCTAGGCATATACGGCGGCGGCGGCGCCTCAAACATCCTGCCATTCAACCCATCACACCTATCCAACTTCCTCTGCCCCCTACCCTCCCTTAACACCCTCCCGGAAGGAAGCAAATTCGTCGCAAACCCATTGCGAGGCACTTTTCCTCCGGTTGCTGTCGTTTTTTTCTTCCTGTGGCTTTGAGCGTAGACGAGCGAGAGGATGATGCCGACAGTGACGCCGACGAAGACTATGACGAAGAGAATGACGGTGCGGTGCGTGTTGCAGGATGTGGTATAGTAAGACTCGCAGTCTGTGGAGCGTTTTTGGAAGGATGTGAGGATGGAATATGGGGTTGTGATTGTGGTTGTAGTTATTGTTGTAGGGAGAGGGGAGGGGTTGTATATGAATGGGTGAGGGAGTGGTAGTGGTGCCATTTGTGTGAGATTGTCAATGACGGTTTGGTACGATGCGATAGTGTAGCTCGATCTTAATTATGTGTGAGCTTGAATATGTAAATACGTAGATGAAAGACCTCAAGAGTGCGAAACAACGCGATACATATCCTCTCACTACGCCCTAAGGCACAGCCCACGGTCTGCTTTTCCAACAGTGCCTCAGCTAACATGAGAGACAAGGTGCCTTGCTCAGGCATTACGCAGGAGTTGCTAGGCGATTGGGCTTGTCTTGCTGGCCTTTTTGCACTGCCTCCTCGCAGACAGCCTTACTGCGTCTGTGCGAGCGAGCCGCCGCAGGATTAGCTTATAACAGCGTCTCGCGACTCTCACTGGGGTACATTAGAGCGCCTGGTAAGATCTTAGGTGTGTGTAAATGTGTCGTGTTGTGCATTTATGTCTTGTGGTAGGGTTGCCTTTTGCGGTGGATCCGTAGTGAATACAAAGGCCTGTGCAAGGCTGCCACCAAACGAAACGACGCAGTCGGATAATTGAGAATGTTTATTATCAGACGCTAATTTGATTATCTATGTTCCAGTGCCGTACAATACAAGTCGTGTTTCGTGTTTGGCGTTTAGCCTAGGCGGTTGAGGTTGTTGGACGGCGCTTCGCGATACATGTGATTGTGCCGTCTGCACTCGGGCGGCTCAGCCCTGTCATTCGCCCTTCGACAACGACAGAGATATGATGTGTTTTTCGTAAGAAAGGTGCCTTAGGCGATCAAAAGGCGGTTGGTGTGGGAAGCCGAATGCGATTACCCCGAGAAGAGCGGTTGCATAGTACAGGGCGAGATTGGCAAGGCTGTGGGGTATATCTGACCTGCTGCAGCAGGCCTGAGGGTAAATACGGTGTTTTGCAAGAAGGAACCAACTTGAAATCAGAAGAATGGACAGTATCGTCTTGTTGGGTGCAATGGTCTTAATATAGAAAAGGTGGGAGGGTTGGATTGCCTAAACTAGTGGTCAAAGATGCAGCCCTTGTTGCCTACCATGACTTTTACATCCAACGCCCTGAGATCCAGCATACACTCGTCTCAAGGATAAGAACCCCACCGATTGTGCCATGGCGGCAGAGGCGGCGTTGTACTTCACATCGTGACGTTCAGAGACCGAACTTACCATTCCCCGCGGCAAAGCCCCGGGATACCTAATCGGTACATATCCGAAGATGCCGGTATGCTTCCCCGCAAACCTAGCTCTCGAGTTCTTCCACAACCGTGCTATGCAGATGTAGGAGAAGAAGATTTGTGGCCAGGCCCGCCCAAGGGTCAGATGATTTCAGGGTGCATCCGGAGCTTGTTTTAATACCACAATGTCCCCGCGTTGGTTCATGTTTACGAATTGATACTGCATACCCTTATTCTGATTCCCAAGTTCAGCGTCCGGCGAGGCATTCTGGTGTATAGTCATTACTAATAGCCCCTTCTTCTAAGTCGAAAGTCTCAGCAACTAGGAAATGTCGTCTCCTCGAGGACTCCCAGAGTTCAGCCTGGCAGGGAAGGTCGTCTTAGTGTCAGGTGCTGCTCGAGGGCTTGGTCTCACACAAGCAGAGGCTCTGCTAGAAGCCGGCGCAAAAGGTATTATTATCAGTACCCATACGCATGCAGTCGTCCCATAGCTCACGTCCAGCACAGTATACGCGCTAGACAGACTCGACGAGCCCTCTCTAGAATTCAAGCCAATCGCTGAGAAAGCAAAGAACGAACTTGGAACTTCGCTCGAGTACCGCCAAATCGATGTGCGAGACGTAAAGAAGCTACACGACATTGTTGCGGAGATTGCTGAGAAGGAAGGAAGGCTGGATGGGCTGATAGCAGCGGCTGGTATTCAGCAGGAAACTACAGCGCTGGAGTACACGGCCGAGGATGCGAATCTCATGTTCGAGATCAACATCACCGGTGTAATGATGACTGCTCAGGCGGCTGCGAAGCAGATGATTAAGTTCGGGAATGGAGGAAGCATCGTGCTCATCGCGAGCATGTCTGGGACTGTCGCCAACAGAGTACGTCCAGCCCAGGCAGCTACATTCTTCTCTTACTGACACTTCAACAGGGCCTGATATGCTCGGCATACAACGCGTCAAAAGCAGGCGTCATGCAGCTCGCTCGGAACTTGGCCTCTGAATGGGGCGAGCACAACATCCGTGTCAACACTATCTCGCCAGGATACATCGTGACGGCAATGGTGGAGGAGCTGTTCAAGAAGTACCCAGAGCGACGGGACACATGGCCAACGCAGAACATGCTGGGTCGCCTCTCGAAGCCTCAGGAGTATAGGGGCGCTGCAGTGTTCCTGATCAGCGATGCGAGTTCCTTCATGACGGGGTCGGATCTGAGGATGGATGGTGGGCACAGTGCTTGGTAGAGGATGTACATATATGAATGTATAGAGTCGATGGAACGTCGACATTTCTACACTGGGATCGCGTTTGATGATGCAGTGATACGTGAGGAGTGCGCTGTAGGCACAGGAGCAGGAACCAACAGTGTCTTTTGGGTATCACGGTCTAACCTGAATCGGCCTAGCGCTCTTGAACGTCAAGCTCGACACCTGAGCTCGAAGCACAGAAAGAGCTACGAGAGCGTTTGACCACGCCTGCCAACATGGAGACGACAAGCGGGTAGCTATGGCGCTGCTGGTACTGATCTTGATCATGCCTCCGCTCCTCCATCCAACGCATTCTATCCACATCCTTAGATTGCTGCGGTTCTCAACCATCACTCATCTGCTGTTGAGCTAACCTCCAGCACTATGAGCTCGACACCAACGTCCCTGTCCCGATATCGCCCGGCTATACTCGTCCTTGCCGGAGCAGCAGCAGCGTACCTTGTATTCACTGCGGTAGCGTCGTATGCCCCATCCCGCGATAACAGCAACGGCCTGCAACGCTCGAACGCGGTCCGCCGGCGCCAGCGAGGCCCTTCACCCTCACCACTAGCGCGTGTGGAGGGGCTTGCGCCAAGTCTCGCTCCCGGCGACGTCCCTCCGCTCGACGGCGCTGAGAGCGTCGCTCCTACAGAGCAGTCGTTGGGAAGCGACGAGGACGACGAGGGTGCTGCCATCGACCCGGAGGGCCAAACGCTTCAGCGAACCCTCTACCACATCGCCGAAGACCGCGCAAGACTGCAAGGCGTGGTACATCGTGGCATCACGTGCAATGGCTGCGACGAGAAGCCCATTCGCGGCACCCGGTGGCATTGCGCCAACTGCGTCGACTTCGATCTGTGCGCCAACTGTGAAGCAACCAACTCGCACGACAAGACGCACGTCTTCTACAAGATACGCGTGCCTACGCCCTACCTGGCCTTTCCGAAGCAAGAGCCCCTCTATCCCGGCTCGCCTCACCTGATGAGCCCGTCGATCGATCCGGTCCTCAAGAGGCGCCTTGTCGCCGAGACCCAGATGGAGGCCGAAGAAGTCGAGGCGCTCTGGGACCAATTCAGCTGTCTCGCCGGAACGGAATGGCCCGGCGACACGAGTGGCGTGGGGTGGGCGCTCGACCGGCGGGCCTTCAACCACGCATTCGTCCCGCGCTACAACAGCTTCGTCGCCGCGCCGAACCTCATCTACGACCGCATTTTTGCTTACTACGACACGGACAAAAACGGCCTCATTGGCTTCGACGAGTGGATCAAGGGTCTCGACGGCATGCACACCGCCGATATGCATGTGAAGGCCAGGACTATCTTCAACGCATACGACATCGACGGCGATGGTTACATATCGCGCAAGGATATCCTGCGCGTCTTCCGAGCGTACTATGCCATCGAGAAGGAAGCCACGCGAAACTACGTTTCGGAGCTTGCCGAAGAACTGTCTGTACGGAACGCTTTGCCGACCATACGGTCTGCTCAGCCTCTGGGCTCTGCGTTTCCGCCCCGTAACATGACAGCTTCGAACAATGGAAACCCTCTTTTGAGACAAAAGCAGCAAAACGAAGACGGAACGACGTCGCCGGTACTTGTTGATGGCACAGACGTTGCAGGCCGTGACGAGATACTGAGAAGTATCGATCTCGAGAATGTCACACAGGGGGGAGCGTCTGATAATGAGCAACCCGACATCGTCGACCGCAGATGGGCCCGCCGGCAGTACTACCTTGATGAAGAGGAGGGTTTGGCACAACCTGAAGGGGCAGAGGCCCCCCATTCTACTAGTCAGGACCCAGCTGATGAGGTGCAACAGCCAACTGGCGCACAAGATACGAACGAGGAGCATGCTCGCAACAGATGTTCACGATCGTCATCAAGGGTCCGCTTCCAGGACGATGTCGATGTGGACACGCGATCTAACGCCTCATCAACGCGACCGGTCGGAGAGCGGTGGGGCGGTTACGAGGTACCAGAGCCGGAAAAGGATCTCGGGAAAGAAGTGCTTTATCAAATCACACAGCAAGGCTTCAACGAGCTCCTCGACCCACTCTTTCTCGATAAAGAGGATATGGCCATGGACGCGCAGGAAACACGAAGCGAGCGTCGAATGTTCGCGTCTGCTATCGATGCCATGACCCTGGAGCTCTTCGATACGCGTAAGACCGAAATCGAAGCCATTATCCACCTGGGCATGTTTCGCTTCTCCAAATGCGTTGTGGATGAGTACTGCAAGGCGCTCAACAATGGGTATCCGACTTTCCGAGGCTTCTTCCATGGTTTTTACGGTGGAGCACGCACTCGAGATGAGGCACGCATCGTGCTAGAAAGAGTCTACAAAGCTGTGGAAGGGACGGTCTTACGCTCCGTAAAATACTTAAACACGGCAAACCTCGACAACATGAATCTTTGGCATACCTTGTTGTGCCAACGCCAGCTTCAGGAAGAGACTCTGAATGCTGTTCTTGACTGCGTGACTAACCTGGGGTGGATCCCTTCGGGCCCAACTAAGACCTCATGCGAGTTGGAGGTTCCAGGTCTATACAGAGATCCTACAATGCCCCAATTCCGACCCAATTCACTGGCTGATGCAGATACTGGGCGGAACTATAACCTTTACGCTACAACGGCCAACGGCGCGTCTTGGACTAGCGAGTTGTTGATAACTGAGGCCGCAGAAAATATGGTTTCGCATCCAAAAGGTCCTTGTTTCGTCTTCGCAGAGGTCAAGGAATTGAAGTCAGAAGAGCCTGCAGAGAAAGAAAATGCCTTGGCACCAGCACCTCCGTCTACACATCCTGTGCCAATTGTACCGGCCAACGATCCTCCATTCGCAGAGCCACCTTCCTCATCTGTCCCGCCGCACCCGGAGCACCCGACCGAGCAGCTTCCTATCGTGAATTGGCTCTCTTACACGGATAATCCAGTCGAACATTTTCTATCCATCGATTCCTCTAGCGGTCTCGATGTAGTGTGTTCTACATCTCGACCAGTATCTCACTCGACCGATATCTACCATCACGAAATGAACCCAGTCAAGCCTCTACAGCGCTACATTCGCCAGATCGCCATGGATCCTAAGTCACCGCTTCATCTCATCATGCTAGCGAGTCTCGAGACTCTCGAGCAAGAGATCAAGGAGCGGAAGGGCAGCGGCCTGATTAGCTTCGATGAGTTTGCGGAGCATATGAGGCAGGGCAGGTTGCGCTTTCTTGAATCATGGATGGAGTGGGTGAGTATCTGAGCCAGACAGGCTGTGGCTCTGCACTACATCCCCACTCCGTATCTTCCGAGCAACGCACAGTCATGTATCGCTGACGGACTGACTCATTTGGACGGCTACGGTACCAGCTACTCTTAGATCTGACTAACGGTGCTCGAATAGTACCTGCAGTGGCTAAGACTCTTCGCACGGCGCTCAAAGGTTCGACGTGGGCTCATTCGTCTTGCCTTAAGGAGCGTAACATATGATGAAGGACAGGAACTTCTAGCAAGACCACTTATGACCCGAGCAAGTGGCACAGAAAACATCCATGTATGATGGTGTATCAGACAATTTCAACCATACTGCCCTCTGTCACACACGACGGGAAAATACAGGGGTTATGCAGACGAATGAATGTCAAACTACCAGCGAGTCACTCCAGGCATACCTGTCGCATGTAATTTTTTCTTCTAGAAGCATGTACGTGAGATATGTGAAACCAGGTTGGTAGGCTGTGTCACTGTGCGACCCCCTGCAGGATCCGGCTGACGATGTGAGAAATCGGGATGTTGGAGGCTCTATGCTGACCGCATGAGTTTCGCCTCCAGAACAAGGTCGTTCACTTCAGGAAACCGTGTATCACCCTAATGATCGAAACCATACTGTGTTTACTGGTTCGTGCACGTTAAGATTACAGTCTCGAGCAGCTTTCACAGGTGTTGTTCGAGATTCCAACGAGTGCCTTCGCCAGGAAGCAAGTCATAGCAGCGCTTTTAAGTTTATGCTTGAACTGATCGGTGTTTGCTTCTGTGACACGTGTAAGGTGACTGCATAGAAGCGCGAGCGAACCTTGAAGCCATGCTTGCAAGTATAACCATTTAGCGATGCGGTTTCATGGGGCTTGTTCTCGGAATTGTAACCCCTGGTCCAGAATGTGGGGTGGTTCGTAATGCGAATCTATTGAGTGCTGTGGACAGTGCACATGTGGGAAGAATTAACGGATTGAACTGAAGTTTTATTGTCTATGGGAATGAGGGCTCTATATATGCTAGGAACTTGGACAACTGTATCTCAGGTACAAACGCCTAGAAGGTTGTCGAGCACAAAGGTCCATAGGCAGCAAACATACCTGAAACATCAAACACACGGAAGGCTGCAATCCTCCCGTAGGTAGCACACGTACCTCGGGTACATACATAGCAGAGCGCCATGGAACATTGCAGACTGCAGCAGACAACCGCTGCGTCAGTGCAGGAGAGACCCCAAACCGTGACAGAATCCGACAGGATGGCAGCACGAGGATCGGTTGATGTCGTGGAAGGTGGCCCAGGGGCAAATGGCAAGTGCTGAACATGCTTTCTATACCGGTGATCCCGTGTCTTCGAACAGGGCTAGAGCGGCTGGGAGATTTTCCATGCATGATAAGATCAAAGCGGCATTACGCATGGTGGGTCTATCTGTTTCGCGTGGGTTGCGGTTTACTAATGCCAGGACACCTTTTCCTGGGGTATAGTGAATGTTCTATACATCGGACACAGATGGAGATCAAGAGTGCGATGAAGTACCATGAGTAGCTTAATGGGGACTTGAGATTGTTTGATCCATGAGACTAACCACCCTAAAGATACTTGTAATCAATCCTAAATATACCCGTAGTGACGAAGCAAGACCTTGTTGCCATTACTAAAATAGAGCATCTCTATTCCATACGCTATAGGAATTGATGGCATCATTTTCGCATTCCCAACACGTTAGACGCTTATTCTTGCCTCCGGTCGAGTCTGGCTCTATCAAGAACTATCTGATTATTAACACGACCGGCCTTCTGCGTACCCCGATCAGGTTGTCTGTTCTGGGCTCCTACCTCTTTGTCCATAGCACCGGCAATATGGTTAAGCCTGCCTACGGCAGCGTGTAGCATATCGAGGTTGCTCCCAATCTCATCGTGCTCGGAATCGGCCTCGAATTGATATCTTACTCGTTCGGCAAGGTTTCGAGGGGGAGGCCCGCCAGCCCTCACTACTTTGGACATTCGCTGCATCTTCTCGACGAATTCTACTCGTCCAGGCTTCGAGACGAGAAGTGTCGCACTCGGCCCGCTTCCGCTGGTGCATGTTTGAAATTGCAGCATCGCGGGCCTCCCGGCGTGAGGATGAGTTGAAAAGGTTCGTATGTATGTATGTATGTATTTATTCATTTCATGTCCTATATGAGTCTGAGACTATGGGAAGACATGAGGGGCAGTAGCCCCTCAGGTATAAGGTAGGTAGGTTTTCAGGAGGGAGAGGTCTCTGAAAGTACAAGGGATGGTGAGGGTTCTGGCCCTGAAGAGTTGAAAAGGTTCTTAACACGCGATTGGAACATGGAGCGATTCTTGAAATATGTCAGCGAAGTCATAAACAGTTATATGTATTGACATACAACGAAATACACATGTAGTAGGGATACAGTGCGCAGCATTAATATCGCTTTGATGTCACTATAGTCTCGTATGTCTGTGTTTGGGATTCTACACATTGTCTGGAAGGAACATCGTTTTGCCGGCTCGAAGCACATGGACTGCACTAATTTTCCCGGGCCCATCTCCCACTTGCATCAAAACACCACTCGCTTATCTTGCTTCTAGAAGAGGGTGCGCGCACCTTCGGCAGCCCAACCAGTTTAGGATGGATGCCACGTTCACGCACTGGCCGCTGATCTGACAGACGCCTGAAGTCTGGGGCGACGGTGTTCCTCGCACGCTAGCGGGGTTGATTACTTCTTTTGTTTCGCTCCGTAACGAGAGTTTGAGATAACCTGGTAAGGAGAACCTGGTGCTGAAGTTGGCGATAGCGAGCCAGTGCAGATGACCACATACCTATGGTACTTCCAGCAGTACTGTCCATCAACCACACTTCAATATCAGATAAAGGGTAATTTCCACGATAAGAAGGCAGGCTTAATAAGACTAACATCATCCTACTTCTCGGAGTCTCCTCCGACGCTCGCATTCACCCGGAGGTGAGTTGCGTTTTTATGGGCCACGAATAGTGGTTCTTTCGGTTAATATAGCGTGTCCGAACTCAGGCAGTTGTTGGTGGAAGACCCTCCAAGCATGCCAAGGCCTTGAGAACTCCAAATACGAAGGAGCTCGTATTTTCTGAGTTTTAGGGTCCGTGCAGCCCCACCAACACGCTTGCGGTTGCCAAACTCCATGCTGCACATAGACTTTGATATGATATAATCTTTATCCCACAACACATTATTTCAAATATGAATTGGCAGAAACCTTTTAAATATAAAGCTAACAAAGTTATGAAAATCCCAAAGACCTTACGTAAAGAAATGACCACATTCTAATGCACTTTCATTGCAGGAGCTATGCTTGCATTACGCAATGGCTA
>ML976099.1:0-86533 GCA_010015635.1 Clathrospora elynae | reverse complement strand
GTATTATGGATGCAAACATCAATTGCATGAGGCTCCTCATACGTTTTGCGATGCAATTGCGCATTTGGTGGGGTACTGCACGGGCCCTAAAACTCGGAAAATACGAGCTCCTTCGTACAGTGATCTCACGGTGCCACATGGTGGTCCCTCTCATGGCTGCGTTACCGAATGGACTGCTAGATGACGCTTTGTCACGTTTTCTCCAATCGAGTGCTGTCGTGTCAACGCCATTCGAAACTCGCGTTTATGACATGCACAGGGATTGTGACGCAAGTTGCGGTTGCAAGCGGTCAAACGTTTACACCTTTTCATATCTGTTCCGCGGAACTCCGCTCGTCTTCTGAAGCGGTCCCCCACATTTGCTCGTCTCGCATAAATGCCGCTACGGTGCTTGGGGATTAGCAACGCTTGTTCAATGCGACTGCGGGGATTGCCACGAGGTGCGCTACAGCTAGCGTTACAATTTAATCGGTGGACGAAGGGCCGGGGTCGGCCAAATCTCATGCCCCCAGGTTACCATGTCGTGATGCCCTTGTTCATGGTGTAGCGTACCAACAGCCAGCACGCAGGCCCTTCTTCTCTGGGTCACCCAAGATTCTTACATTACCTATCCCGATCTCTCGGACGGGTGTACTAAGATTGTTCTGTCTGCGCCTTTCCCGCCGGCTTCTGAATCCCTCACTTACGCTTGCATTCTTCCTTTGCTTCTTTTTACGTGTCTACGACTTCGATATGATACCATCGCACGAACGAAGGGAAACTTCTTTGGACGTGTAACACAACCTTTCGTACGCAATTCGGTACCTGCTCACAATGTTTGTTCTGGAACCTCTGGATACCGACTCGGCGTCCTTGGTACTACAGGACAACATTCGCCGCTGGCTACAAGCCGTCGTTGCTCTTGGGTTCATCAGCTTCTTCGCCGGAATATCGTTACTCCTGGTTCTCACATATAAGCTCATATCCTGGAAATTACGGTCCAAGAGGAGCAACCAGTTTATTGTCTTGATTTTCAACCTTATTTTGGCTGATATACAACAATCACTCGCGTTCTTGCTCAACGTCGAATGGTTGCGATTGGGATCTCTGGAAGTGTCAAACCCTGTATGCTTTGCCCAGGGTTGGCTGGTATCGACGGGTGATTTAGGAAGCGGGGTGTGGTGCTTCGCCATCGGACTGCATACATTCGCATCCGTCATTCTGGATTTCCGTTTGAGGCCAAGATACTTCTATCTTACCATAATCTTGCTATGGGTCTTTACCCTAGGCGTTTCCTCGATCGGCATTGGATTGTATGCGGACAACATCTACGTCCGATCCGGAGTTTGGTGCTGGATCCACCATGACTTGGAAGATCTACGTCTCTGGACTCACTATGTCTGGATCTTCATCTTGTAAGCATCGTCTTCCCCCATACCATGCACCAGACTAACATGGCGATCAAGTGAATTCGGCAATGTTCTCGTCTACACCGCAATCTACGCAATCCTTACCTACCGTATCCGCTCCGGCTACTACACGGCCGAAGAAGCGAAGCGCGTACGCTCAATATCAAACCTCATGGTCGTATACCCTCTCGTCTATGTCGTCTGCACTATCCCGCTCGCTTCTGCACGCATGGCCGCCATGTCCGGGAGCCCACCCTCCCTCGCGCGTCTTTCCCTCTCAGGCGCGATGATAACATCGAATGGCTGGCTCGACGTCCTCCTCTACACATGCACACGCCGCACCATGATCTTCAGCGACGAGCCGCCCCCAGACGAAAACGGCATCGACACATTCGCTACATTCTGGATCGAGAAGCCCAAGCGCTTCGGCGGCGAATGTAAGGTCGAAGCAACAAACTCACGCGCCAAAGGCAGACGGCGCAGGGGCAGAGTCACACTACCACTCGGAAGTGACAGCTCGGACGATCTTTGTGGGAGCAACACAAACGAAATCAAGCTGGTTACTACAACGCAGGTTACAAATGAACCGGCGCAACCCGAGGATTACGAGGAGATGGAAGCCGATTTGCGGAAAGCGAGACCGAGGACTCCGGTAGGGAGATGGAGCGAGGACATGAGTGGGAGTCCGAATCTGAGCTTTAGAGAGTTGAGTTTATCACATACACCGCATTGAAAGCCGCGTACTCGACACGACGACCTTATTACGACACTTCACGATTTTGTATATAACACTTGCCATGGTCAAGCATGTGCACATCAAGGGGATACCCGCTGTACATGAGGTCACGACACGCCCCAGATTGCGAATGAGCATCACAAGAGCGACCTCAGGGCGCTGTCGTGTTCTGTTGTAGGAGTAGTGATGCTCTACAGGCAGGAAGGAGTATAGGGGAAAGGATAGGCAGGCGCCCACAACTTCATTCGTGGAACTAACAAAGCTCAGCCTCTATAGTGTCAAAAATAGAAATGAATTGTCAAAACGCGCGAACGACCCGTCTCCACTACCCGAGCCTTGTCACAATGCCGTGAATCAATCCCGTAATCTTCCCTTGTATCACAAATATGACTGCCTTAACGTAGGCGACATGGCGAAGAAGGAGCGAACTGCAGTTGTATAGGCATCTCGGTGTCAAAAGCGTTACGCGCAGAAGCGTCATTAACTCAATAGATACTCTTCTGCTCCTTGTACACCGCGAGTGCCTTTGAAGCACTCGCTCTCAAAGCAACTCATGCTATGCCAAAGTAAACCCTCCGCCCGCCAACATGTTGAAAATCAAGTCATAGTCCATAGAAAGGTAAGTGTAGAGACGCGTAATGAATGATATCCCTCTTTACTCCTTAAAAATGCGTCGCCAACGCCGCAGCCAGGCCATCGCCAAAAAAAGCCTCTTCTCTAAACGCCTTGCATGCATATACAGACTTTTACTGCAGTCTGGCGCATACCAGCGAGTATTACATTTGCCATGTTGCGACAAACGAAACCGGAGCTTGGAGAGATTCGCTGCCTGTTTTGCGCATTCTGTCGTTTTCGACGCCCTGTTATATTCGCCGGCTAGCGACGCGCCTGACTCTGCGAGAACCAGTCATGCTGAGTTTCGCCCCCCTGATAGTACTGCTGCTGGAGCCTGTCCTTCTCCTGGCTCGACTTGAGAATCTCCTGCATCTCCTGGATATCCTTGATGATGACATTGAAGGCTTCTTTGACTTGTTGAAGGACGACATTGCGGTTGTAGTCCGCTCGGTGCTTCCAGATGGCGTCCATAAGCGCCGCGTTGATCTGCTCCAGCTGCTCGAGGGAACAACCCGATGTAGATGAGACTAGCTGTTGATGCAACTGGAGTACCAGGTCATTGTCGAGGATGAGTTGGGGCTTGGGTTCTTCGTTGAGAATCTGGTTAAGGTTCGAGTGATGTGGATGAGCGGGTGCAGGCATCGAAGTCACATGCTGCGATGACTGCGACGGCTGAGATGGCTGTGAGTTCGATGGCTGACTGCTGACGTAGTGGACTTCTGCATTCAGGTCGTGGTCAGTTATGCGTTGTGGGGAGAGGCGAGGATAGAGTTGGAATCGTTGATGAAAGAGATTTAGCGAACCTTGTGTGTCAGGGAGTTGAGACCCGCCTGGCTCAGGTATCATTTCCGAGAAGTTAGGTATGCCAACTGGCGCAGCACCGTTGCTACTCTGGGTACCGAACTTGTTTTCCGAAGACCGGGTTGATGTCTTCTGACCAGAAGTCGTCGTTGAAGCACTGTTGTGATAGTCGTTGGGATGAGAGTTTGGCGCCATGAATGTAAGGCCCGACTTTTGCGACTTTTGTGTCTGAGTGTCGATTCTGCTCGGCGTCTGGAACTGAAAGGCTTGCTGGGTGTTGACGTTCAGGTCTTGACTGTCAGTCATATGTGTATCGTCATTGGAAGGCACCGTAGAACCGTTTGCCGCATGCTGCGTGCCTTCTTCTCCACTTGTGCCGTTCGATAGTGCGCCGGCTGGTGGTGGCCGCAGCGGCGTCACTGGCGGCATGTTCAGACGCCCAGGAATAGGTTCACCCAAGATGATGGGTCCTGACGTCTCGGTTGTAGTAATCGATTGCTCTGGAGGTACTCGTGCAATCTCGGCGGTATCCTTGTGGTCGGCAAGAGATTTGTCTCGCTTCTCCTGTGCCTTTCGCTCCCTTACCAGCTCACGCTGATAGACTGCCTCGCACTCCTGGAGGAGGCCATCCATTCGGGTCGTGAAGAAATTGTCTATATCGACCTCCACGTTGGTGACCATTTCATTCCCCTTCAACGTTCGCTCAGCGTCGCCAATCGTCCTGGCGTCCTTTACGAGGGTCTTGATGTCAAACAAATAGTCCGCTGGACGTTTGTAGTACCCATTGGATAGACGTCTCTCGATGGTGCCCAAGTCCAGATTGTAGTATTTGTTGCCGCTTTCGACGTGCAACAAGACATCAATGCCTCTGGAGTCTTTGGAGAATTCCCAGGGTCGCACGACACCCTGTTCCTGTTGTTGATCGCGTGGCAGATCAGTCACAAAATGGTCCGGGTCTTGTTCCTCGAGTAGATAGGCGTACCAGCTCTCTTCCAGGATTGGCTTGAAGAACTTCCTGTGACTCCTCTTCAACTGGTCCATGATAGGTTGGATGAGGATCTTCATTTTGTTGAGGGTCATCCTGTCCAGCTTCTTCTGCGCTTTCTCCTGCGCTCTCTCACGGGCCGCAAGCTCCTTTGGATCGACATAAGGAGTAGTGAGAGGCGCAGCCTCTAGTTCGGGTATTATCCGCTTCTTCCTGTTGTCTGGATCGGGGAAATCTGCTGGCGACATGCGGATATAATGGCAGATGTTGTTGAAGAACTCCGAACGCCCTTCCTGGTCTGGTCGCAAAAGCTGAAACTGATTGCTGTGCGAAAACGAGAAAAGGTCCATCATCATTTCTCGGTCTGGCTCCTCCTTGTCGTTAAGCAACTCCATCACGCCCAACAGCATGATCGGCTCATTTGCGCCAAGGCTGCGCAGAAGAAGCTTGAAGGTCTTGATCGCCTGTGCAGGTAGTGATTGGTACCAGACATCAACTGACGGAATGTAAATGACACTGGGTTTATGTCGTCGAACCTCGTTGAACAGTTGAGCGATAGCTGCCTCGGGCGCTCGACTAGAATCTTCTAAGATAGTCGGCAGATCGAAAGACTGGACATGTAGACCTTCGATTTTGTTCAGAAGTGCAGCGCCAAGATATTGTTGGCCCATGCCTTGGAGGCCGGTGATAAGTAGACGAGGTCGAAAGATCCTGCTGTTTTCGAAGTTGCGCATTGTGGCTTCGCGTTCGAAGCCTTTCTCGTCTTCGCGGTCGTCGTACTCAGCCTCCTCAAGCGCAGTGAGCTTCTTCCTTCTTGGGATAAGCTCTTCTATGCGCTTAAAAATTGCTTCCAGTGGCTTTCGTAGCAAAGGCTCGATGTTTTTACCTAGCGGCGCTGCACTTGCCGTTATTGTTCGCTGAGAGGATGGTACCATCTTGTTGACCGAGATCATGAAATCCTTCGCAAGAATCTTGATGGTGCTGGGGTCGATCAAGAGCTTCTTCTCGGATGTGTAGATCTGAGGGTAAGTTCCTTGTACTGCATTCAAGGCCGCTTCTGTGCACAGCGCTCGAATATCGGCACCTCCATAGCCCTTGGTGATCTCTGCAAGCTGATCTTTCATCTCGAGCTTCAGAGGCGGCTCCCAATTCTTTGTGTGAATATCGATGATGGAGCGTCGGCCTGCCACGTTGGGCAGTGGGAAGTAAAATTCCCGATCGAATCGACCAGGACGTCGAAGCGCAGGGTCTACTGAATCTGGACGATTAGTTGCACCGATAACGATGACTTGGCCACGGCCGTCCATGCCATCCATGAGGGCAAGAAGGGTTGCGACAATCGAGGAGTGGATCTGATCCTGCTTGCTAGACCGAACAGGTGCCAAGCCGTCAATTTCGTCGAAGAAGATGATGCTAGGTTGGGTTTTCCGTGCCTCGTCGAATAAAAGACGGAGCTGTTTTTCGGCTTCTCCCACCCATTTGCTCAAGGCATCTGCACCCTTGCGCATATAGAAGGTGACCTTCTGCCCGTGTGTGCTGACACTGGAGGCAAGAGCACGCGCGAGAAGAGTTTTACCAGTTCCAGGGGGGCCGTGAAACAATACTCCTCGGGGTGGGGTGATCTTGAAGCGTTGGAAGACTTCGGGATAGAGTAAAGGAAGCATGACCATCTCCTTGAGCTTGTTAATGTGATCGTCCAGTCCACCAACGCCATCGAAGTTGACGTTGGGGTCGATGCCAAGAGGGTCGGCATCTGCCAAAGCCTTCTTGTCTGTGACTTTTCCAAGATTCGCAGGGCCTCCGCCAGAAGCTTGCTGCGGATCTGCATTGTGGGTTTTTGGGAAAGCAGGAGCGGTTGCTGTGGTCGGAGTCATGCCAATCATGCCACCAGGTGGCCTGGGAATCTTCTGGTTCTCTTCATCACTGCTGTCAGAGTCGCCGCCGCCGTCTGCTGCCCCCATGCCAGCTTCAAGGCCGCCACCAAAGGGACCTTGGCTTCGCCATAAACTCCGGTATGCTGCGCGTCCGCCTCTCGCTCGAGATTTCTCGGCAGCAGGTGCGTCGTCGTCATTCTCAAACACGGGGTTCAGCTCTGGACGAACGACGCGATAGTCGACCCCAGTTTTGCGGGTACGACGTGTGGGCGCCGCGTCATACGCAAGGTCGCTGTCAGGGTTGCGTCTGGTGAGGCGTCGTCGCTTGTTGTATTCGAGCTCCTGGAGCTCGTCGTGAATTTCGTCTGGATCTAGGCCCGACTCTTCAGACGTGGAGTTGCGCCTACTACGCTGAGATTGTCGAGTCTTTCCTCGCAGGCGGCCCGATCGTCGCCCTGAGCCTGAACCACTTTCAGATGCGGCGCGCTTTGCTTTGCCGTGATCGGACTCGGACATCTCCTCTTCCTTCTCGTCGTCGGCAGCGGGCTCGAAGTCACTGCTTTCGTCGACGCCGCGCTTGCGCTTGGCAGAGACGGCACGCGACTAGGGCTTGTCAGTTCGCAGATCTGGTGTGTGGGAGTGACAGACATACCCTCAAAGCGCGACCTCCGCGCGTGATGGGACCCTCCTCTTCAGACTCCTCGGCAGCGCCTTCATCGTGCTGCGACTCCTGGATGACGCCTTCCATGCCCTCGTCATCTTCAGCGTCGTCTTCCTGAGCGTCCTGTGTGGGCGAATTCTCCTTGCTGGCCTGCACTAGCGTCTCAGCATCAGCAAGGAGCGCATCGAGCGGGCCAGGGCTGTCTTCGTCGCGAACCATGGACGTCTCTTGCGAGGCTTCCATAATGGCGCTGTGATGCTGGATGCGCGGACCCTTGCCTCCTCTCGTTGCGCGCGCGATGACGGGCTCCGGGCTCCTGGTGCCTTCGCGCAGGATGTTGACGTGTCTGCCAGAGTCCGAGAGCTCGACAATGGGCGCCTCTGCATCGTGCGAGAGGCGACTGCTTCGTCGCGTGCCGTAAGCATCGGGCGTCTTCCCACGCGTGATAGACTTACTACCAGTGCGCGTGCGCAGAATGCGACCAGATGCGGGCCCCGGCATCTTCAGCTTGACGATGAGCGAAGGCTTCTCGACTTCTTCGATCGAGGGCTGGGGGGCGCGGGGTCGCGAACGGGGCTTGGGCGCGTCGTCTGATTCTGACGCGGTGTCTTCGATCTCGTCTTCGTCGCTGGGCTCCTCGTACTTGATTTGCTTCTTCGTGGCGCGACGCACGCTTCTGCCCGTCGTCGGGTTGATCTCGGGCTCCTCCGACTCTGAGCGCCCGGTGAATGAGTCGTCGGACTCGATCTGGTCGTCTTCGTCAATCTCAGAACCGCCGTAGCCGCGTCGCTGGCGCTTCGACGGCTTCTTCTTCGCGCCGGGAGTGCCTCGATGGCGGGGGCGCTGGGGTGCCGCGCGTTTTTCAGAGTCGTCGTAGTCAAAGTCGTCCGGGTCCGAGGCGTTGGGGTCGATGTCGAACTTGCGCTTCGCTCGGCTAGACATGAGGCTCGTTTGCGGTGAAGCCTACGGCGGATCTTCGAGGCGCGGTGAGTGAACAGGCCCACGCTTCACGGTGAGAGCGCACTTACACCGCCGATGTAGATGATTCCAAGCTCACAATAACATCAGCCGCAAGGGGATGTCTCCTGCATCGGCGACGATGACGGCGAGCGTGCGCGCGATGCGGGCTGGCGGTTGCCCGGGCGTCGTGTTGTTGTTGCTGGGTGAACAGAGGGAAGGTGCGCGATACACGTGTGAACAGGGCGCAGAGAAAAATCAAAGTGGCTGCGATGTGCAACAGATGCTGAATGGATGTCAGAGAGAATCGAAGTGCCAAAACAGGCAGACGTGGTCAGGAGCGGGCGGTGTTGGGGGGCGCGCAATACTGAAGTTCGTCGAGCTTTGGCCCGTCCAATCCGAGCCCGCGCTGACAACCACACGACTTTTTCGGCCAAGGAACGCGTTCAGGAGCATCAACCTCGACAACGACGAAATGCTGCATATCTCAACCTTTAATAAATCAAAAGACATCAATAAAGCTTAAAAACGCATTGAGAATATCTGCACACCATTTTCCTCAAATTTTCGGGAATCTCCCAGCGTTCTTTGCACTACTGTTCGAGCTCTCGGTTTCCATCTTGACAGCTGCTGCTGCTCTGTACCTGCAGCAGATCGACATGCGGCTTAAAAGCTTAAAGCTATTAGCAGCTTGTACTGGCATGGAGAGTGTGGGGAAGAACGAACCATGCACGTGCGCCACGTGCGGAAACTGTCCGTCCCGATTTCCAATTGCACCCCTGCAGCGACGACGGTGACATGCAGTCGTCTTTGATGCCTTTTTTGTCTCGGTGTGATCTCGCTATCTGGATACTGGCGTCTATGAGGGGAACACCTCCGTCCTCCTCGCGAGGTAATCCCAACACTGTCACTGTTCAATAATAACACGATATTTGAGATATCTGTAGACTTGTTCCATTTCCTCTTGCAACCCTCTGCGGAGCTTGCAATCGCCGTCTGTTAAACTGGTGATGCAGCTTGGTGTGCGCATGACTAAGCACCCTGGTGTTGCATTTCGCCACGAACATCGATCACAGTGCCTCCTCGCACGCACGCCGAAACTTCTCAAGGATCAAAACAGTCTCAAAGGTGAAGTCGTGGTATTCAGCACATGCATTTGTTTACAATAAAATCACAGTCCATGTACACTGAGCGTACCAACTTTGAGCACCTGTAGACCTGATAGCTCATGTTGCGATGTCCTGGCAGTTACTATAACCGAGCCATGTCGTATCTCAGCAAGTTTCTAGTCTTCAGAGATAATTCGATCGACAGCTGTATGTTGTTAGTGTTGTCGTGAAGTTCTGGCACACAACGTACCTTTGCCGTTCTCCAACAGCCACCCAGAGCAGTCAATTTTCCACTTCTCTCCCTGGACCTCGACCTTTGCGATGCCGAACCTCAGGACAGCGAACTTGAACTTAAGGAAGAAGTTTGTCCACTTCTGATGCACCCATCTCGCAGATCCCTCCCACACACGCCCCACAATCGACAAGTGACCCAAATCCTCGAACACTCTCTGGCGCCGGAACCTCTCTGCCTCTAGCAATTCCTGTACCATGGGTTCCGTCTTCTCGCTTATCGTTGCGCCTCCAAGATTCGAGTAGAGTATCCGCTCCCTCGTCCACGGCGCTGCCCTCACTGTCATCCGCAACTGGATTGGCCCGCCCTGCAGACTCGGCATAACCTCCAAAGCACGCATTCGGTTCGTAGGCGCTGTGCAGATATAACAGCCAATAGCGACAAAACTCAGTCCCACAACCACGTACGCTGGCCGCACAAAAAACGGCAGGTCCCGGTCTTTGATATCGTCATTGAACTTGATCGAGTATGCACCGACTCCAATCCACAGCGCGGCCACGCCGTACACCTTCGCATAGTACCATCTGTTGTTAGGTGATTGATATATCAGCACTGGCTGCCGGGTCTGGACGACCTGTCGGAGGACGGGGTCGTTATTTACGAAGACGCTGGGTTTCTGGGTGAGGCTACTCTTGTATGGGTATTGGTACCGGCGGAGGATAGAGGAGGTGAAGGATCGGGTGGTGCGAACTGCGTTTGGCCGGAAGAAGTGTTCGCGCGTTCCGAAGAGGGCGGCGCGGAGGGAGGAGGGCAGCCGGAGGGTGTGCTGGTGCAGAAAGCTGTCGAGGCCCCGCGAGAAAGCGGGCATTGTGTGGGGAGTTAATGTGCGTGCTAGAGCCAGCGTAACGCCTTATAGTTGGTTACTTAGATCAAGAGTGATCGCGAAAGTGGTCGCCAGCTTGCGACAGCCATGATTCGATCGTAGAAAATCCAAGCCCATGCGCCGCTAGCGTCAAGACCTCCGAGCTCGTTCCGCTCACCTGGGCAACATTTCGACAACCTCGACCTTCTGCTCCCCCCCGCAACCCACGCGCCTGCCCCCGCCGGTCAATCCATCTCCTATGGCCGCAATTGCCGCAGTATACAGGGTGTCGGCGCGCGCTGCCACCCAGTTGCGGACCCATGGCGCTCGGAGAGGTGAGAATTGCATGAACCAGGCCGGGGAACGGGCACATGACTGACGCGATGCACAGCATTCACCTCCGGCCAGGCCTCACTCGCTGCGCAGAACTTCAACATGCCTGCACTTTCTCCGACCATGACCGAGGGCAATATCGCGACGTGGAAGATCAAGGAGGGCGACTCCTTCTCCGCCGGCGATGTTATCCTCGAGATCGAAACAGACAAGGCACAAATGGACGTGGAAGCTCAGGACGACGGCATTCTGGCAAAGATCACCGTACGTGGAGAGCCTTTGTCAGTTCTATGTGTGTCTAACAACAGCTGCAGGTCGGAGACGGGTCCAAAGCAGTCCAGGTTGGCGCACGGATAGGCGTCACAGCAGAACCCGGTGACGATTTGAGCTCTCTCGAGATGCCCGCAGAGGAAAGCCCTGCGCCAAAGAAAGCAGAGGAGCCGAAGTCGAAGCCATCTCCCAAGGAAGAACGAATGTCTGCACCGCCTGCAAAATCCGATGCTTCGAAGAAAGCTTCCAGTGGCAAAGCTGCGAAGCAGACATATCCGCTCTACCCCTCAGTGCAACATCTTCTCGAAGTGAATGGCCTGCCGAAGGGGGAGGCGGACAAGATCCCAGCAACCGGACCCAACGGCAGACTGCTGAAGGGAGATGTCTTGGCATACGTCGGCAAGATTGAAGGCTCATACCCCTCGGAGCTCGCAGACCGCTTTACCAAACTCGCTCACCTCGATCTATCCAACATCAAGCCAATGGCAAAAAAGGAGGCTCCTAAGAAAGCAGCAGCGGAAGCACCACAGGCGCCTGGGGCTCTCCACGTCGAAGTGTCCCTACCTGTCGATCTCGGGGCTATGATGCACTTGAGGCGCGCGGGAAACGTATCCATAACCCTGGATACCGTCATCGCTCGCGCTGCCGAGGCTGCGAGCGCGAACCTGCCCCGGTCCAAAACAGTGAAGCCCACGGCGGATGAGCTTTTCAACGCTGTTCTTGGGCTCGACAAAGTCGCAGCCAAGCCCTCGCGCGGCCACTTGGTGCCTCAGGTGGCTGTTCGTCCCAGACCACGGGCATTGAAGAAGCCGGACCTGCTCGACATCATCGCTGAAAATTCCGCGACGGCCAGGACTAGGACGTCTATATCGTCTATCCCTGCAAATTCCGAGCCACTGCAAGTCCTCAGCGTCAGTGTTCCGAAAGGTGACGAGGAGAGAGGGCGCGTCTTCCTCAAGCGCGTCAAGACTTCTATTGAGGACACGCCCGTACTACTCGTGTATTGAACAAATGGCGGATCCCTTTACGCACTCCTGGTATGCGGCCAGGAGCCGTAGCCTAACCCCTTGTTTGTTCGCTGTATGTGCTAGACTGGCATTGTATAGTACTCCATCTACCCATATATCTTGTGGCATTGCCAAAATGACTTATTCCTCCGTTACAATCAAGGGTTCTTCATGTTCTCACCTCGTATATGCATGCTAACGGCTTCGGCTTCGGCTTCGGCTTCGGCTCCAGCACCGGCGGCCCCACGACACTCAAAACCGCGCCTCTGGGTAAGTTAGCACTTGCATGGCTTTGAGGCAGTTATTACAACTTAAAAGTACCACGAATTCATACAGGCCATCCCAACTATCTTTCTTCGCGTACACACCGACGCGAGAATAGGTACTTCAGCATGCCTGGTGCACGCCCGGGCCCGGTAGGGAAAGAACACTCGCACCCACCCAAACAACAATATGTGCAACGGAAGAGCACCTGGCTGAAGGACGAGGATCGGCCTCAAGTCGATGTCGGCGTACGATCTTATAAATCTATATGTGAATTGCACGAACACATTCAAGTCACATATGCCACCGTTCCAGAGCATGTGAAAACACTTGACTTGCGCACTTCTAATCTAGCTGAGTCTTGAAAGTAATATTATTTGCTTACTGCTGAAATGCCCTCGCTCAACTTCTGGAGGGTATGCTTATACAACTTCCTTCCATCCTACTTTCAGCCAGTGGCGTCCCTAATCTCACTCGCAAACTTGCTCCGTGCTCTTATCCTAGGCCCGTAGAACACTAGTATCCAAGGTACTACGGTCAAGAGCGCTCCAATCCCGCCCAGGAGACTGCTTGCAGGACCGTATCCGAGATAGTTGTACATTTGTTTTGTGATGAGCGGAAATACGCCGCCTAGGCGATAGTTAGTCTCATGGTCTCTTCAACTGAGGCTGGACAACGTACCTAGTATGTTCCGGCAGAATGACTGGGCTGCTAGTGCCGAGCTCGCATACCGATGATATGTATCCGCCAGGAAGTTGAAGGTCGCTAGATATATTGAGAAAATACCAACAGTAGCAATGCCTATCGCGATAGTAGGAAAGATCCAGTGCACGTTCGAGAAGCTTGTCCATCCAAACATGAATAGACCGATAGGCATACACGCGCTCTCTACGCATGCAAAGTACAGGCGACCCTCAGGTGTACTTATAAGCTTGCCATGTCTCTTCGCGATCTTCTCTTGATATATCGAAAGTACAGCTGAGAGAATACTCGCTATACACATAGCTGAGAAGACGGCGTTGGCTTGCTGTAACGAGAACCCGTGATTGCTTTGGAAAACCAGGGGGACGGCGGCTAGGGTGAGGTATAAGACAGCCCAGGAGAAGGCTACCCACAGCGAGAACCAAAAAACGACGGGCTCAGTGAAAAGAAGATGGAAGGGCCTGTAGAGGGAGACGCGGATCATCTTGCCCAAGGAGGCGCGCTCTTCGTCAGATCGTACTTTCCAGCGTAAGCGTTGCGACACCATTGGTCCTGTTTTCTCGGGATCTGAGACGTTGAGACCGTAGTAGCCTGCTGCTTCGCGGGCTTCGTACCACTTGTTCAGAGCCTTGGCCTTCTGCGAGAGGAGAACGGAGCCGCGCGTCTCTTTGAAGACAACACAAATCAGCGCAACCATAGTTCCACATGAGATCGCTTGTGTGTAAAATATCCATCTCCACGTCGTATTTTGCGCAATGAAGCCACATACTAGTGGTCCCAAGCCGGTTCCAAATAGTGCGGCGCCGGAGAATAAGGCCATGGGCTTGTTGCGGTCTTCAGCGTGGTAGATGTCAGACACGACGCCGCCGACCATGGTCGAAAAAGTAGACCCCCCTACGCCCACGAAGAAGCGCACGACAAGCATCCCGGCATACGATTGCGTCAATCCAGAGCATAGCTGGCAGATAACAAAGAGGATGCCTGAAGCGATGAAGACTGGGCGCCGCCCGTTGATCTCGGAAAAGGGAGCAAGGATCATAGGTGCTATTGCGAAGCCTGTTGTGAAGGCTGTGATTCCAACTAGCGCAGCGACACTGCTAACGCCCCATTCCTGCATCATTTGCCCTACGCCAGGGCTGTAGGCTCCAGCCGAAAACGCTGTCAACGTTGTGATGACGCATGACACCCAGATTGTGAAGTTCTTTCTCATTTCTGACCATTTGAAGGGATTTGTGTATTTGACGAGGTTTGGAGGCTCTGGTGGTGGTTTTTGGTCGAGTCTTGTGGGATGTATTGTAGTCGGATGTGGTAATTCGGTATCAAACGTCAGATAATGCCAGACGATTCCCGCATCGTTCGCATAATCCTGTGAAGCATGTCCAATCTGGTCCCTTCTGCGTTCGTTGCCTTCTTCTTCCTCGAGGTTGTTGTTGTCCTCGGAAGTGGGGTTGGAACACACTCGTTCTTCAGTCGAGTCTGGGCCCACGTCCCGAAATGCAGTTATTTCCGGCACTTTGCTTGAATGAGAGACCCCAGGTTCGGCGCCGTCAGGTAGACTGACCATGCTGCCATAAAAATTTCCTTGTCTGTAGGCGTAAGAATTAGCTCCAGATTTTGCGACAGATGTGTCAAACAAAGATTGGAAAGAGACGCAAGCGGGTGATGATATAAAAATTACAGCTTCATAGCTCCAAAGGGGCGCGGATATGACCCACTAAACTTCACCACGGGCAGCCGAGATGCATGGCAACGAACAAATGAACGGTAAGTTACGCCCGTTAATTTCCGGGTGGCTGGATGCACGTTGTGGTAGTGCTCGGAAATAGGAAATGCGTGTCTTGGACGCGGGCGAGTCCTTAGGTCATGGCTTCAAGGGAAATATGGAAAGTATCGTGTGAAGAGCGCGCTATGATGCGCTTGGAAGAGGGTCGATTTGCTGCGTCATGCGGAAGAAATGCCGGCACATCCTGTGCATGTGGGGATCAAACACCTTCTTTGTTGTAATGTTGTTCCTGAAGTCACGGGCATGGCCGCGGGAAGGAACATTTCAAAGATGGAGAGCTCGAACTAGCAAAGAAGCTGTGACGTTCCAAGGTTGGAGGTGGAGGGGACCTCGGGGAGAGCGTTTTACTTAGCGTGCAAGCAACGCACTTCCAAGGTTTCTGTACAATAAGTCGTGATGGTTCTAACTCACGGCTACCTATTCATGAACGCGGATAACGTCGGTGTATTCATCGAAGAGCCATGTGGACGATAGACGGCTTCCAAGGTTTCTCAACACAGACATGAGTGTTTTTCCAACGGCGGCCTGCATGCACGACCGGCTTATCAACATGGAACCTCGACCGAGCAATAGGATTTTGCCATCGTATGTCGTGCTCGGACCCCGCAGAGACGACAGAAGTGCTCTTGCACGCACGATTGGCACAAGAGTCAGGCTCGACTTGCCCCCAAAGGTATCTTGTCTTGCATCGGTCAGTGTGGCTTGGAGCTGACAGAACGAGCTTGAGGATATCACCGAGACGCGAACTCGAACTCGAGCTTTGTCTTCGCTGGCCATGGCATACCCCCTCCTTCGAGATGGCTTCAGCGCTCGCGCTCGCTCACCACTTTCTGGTTTCCAATTAACGCTCGGCAAGAGGGGCAACATTGGCACTCCGATACCGCCGGGGACATTGAGTGTGGGATTGGCCTGACAGTCAACGCCGTGGGATCGAATGTTGCCGAAAAGTCCTGATGTGGGATACGTGAGGATTGCGCAATACGCGCTAACTAGAACTGTCCTTGAGATTGTTGTCGAGGCCACTCGAGCACTCGATATAAGAGCAGAGGTGCCAGCTTACCCCACTTACCTTTAGCTCGTAATCTCACAGCTATATCTTCCCCGAAACTTGCCTCAGAGACATCTATAGACCTCTTGTGAATACCTCACACAACACCTCAAGGTACGACAGCTACCCCGCTACCCCGCCACCCCGCATGTTTGCGCTGTTTGCGCTGAACTGACGAGGCGACCAGACACCACTATGACTGAACAACGCGCCGAACCTCTCCGTCTGGGCAGCACCGCCCCCAATTTTAAGGCCGAGACAACCCAGGGCCCCATTGACTTCCACGAGTTCATCGGCGACAAGTGGGTCATCTTGTTCTCTCATCCCGAGGACTACACGCCCGTCTGCACCACCGAACTGGGCGCGTTCGCGAAGCTCGAGCCCGAGTTCACCAAGCGCAACACCAAGTTGATTGGTCTCTCGGCCAACACCGTGGATAGCCATGCGGGCTGGATTAAGGACATTGACGAGATCTCGGGCAGCAGCCTGAAGTTCCCCATCATCGGGGACAAGGACAGGAAGATTGCCTACGCGTACGACATGCTCGACCACCAGGATCTCACCAATGTGGATGCCAAGGGCATTGCCTTCACCATCCGCTCCGTGTTCATCATTGATCCTGCCAAGGTACGACTTCCATGTGCGAAATGCATGTGAGATATATGCTGACTTGGCACTTGCACGATTGTAGAAGATTCGCCTCATCCTCTCGTATCCTGCATCCACCGGCCGAAACACAGCTGAGGTTCTTCGCGTCTTAACATCTCTGCAGACCGGGGACAAGCACCGCATCACCACGCCCATCAACTGGGTCGCAGGTGATGATGTGATCGTTCACCCCAGCGTCAGCAATGATGAAGCCAAGACCCTCTTCCCAAGCTTCAAAATAGTTAAGCCTTACCTGCGCTTCACCCCGCTACCGAAGGAAAAAACCGAAGCATAGGCGATAGCGTAGAAGTGGATTGTGGAAAGATCATGCAGGAAGTCTTTATGGCAAGCACTGGACACGCCTGAATTTTGTAGATGGTCCGTTCGTCGATTGGGAGCGAGGTCGGAGAAGAACATGTAATGCTATAGTGTGGGCCGAATGCCCTCACATACTTATACTGCTTCATTAAGAGTGTTCGTGATGCATTGAAGATATTCACGCTGTACAATGTACTAACTGTTCAGCTCAACAGGCTGCTTGCAAATGAAATCATTACTTGATCCTCTTCGGGGCAGTATGTAATCCAGTCCGCGTTCTATTTACGAAATCTATTAAATTTAGGCCACAGTCATATGATTATCTTGATTCATGTATGTGGCCTGGGCTCTCTCATCTCTCGGTATTTAGCCCTTGTGGTACACTAGATCTAGATTGGCTAGCGCATCTGGTCAGCGGTTACATCATCGCTTCCGAAGCAACACTGCCACGCGACTCAGCCTACCAAAAGATGCACATTACTATCTTGTCTTGATTTCAGTTGAAGAGATGTGTTAGTCTTCCTCCACAGAAAGCACTGCATTGTCCCGTGGCGACTGCACCGATGTTTCATGATATGATGCCACTTTGAGCGCTTCCGCGCTTGATGCTCTTGTACGACTACCAACATGGACGACCTACTCCCATCCTACGAAAGTGTCATGCGACGCGACCCTTGGATACTCGTCGCACCATATCTGCCTTCCGAAACACTTTGTTCGGCAGTTCTAGTTTGTCAGAAATGGCATGCAACCTTTACACCAAACCTCTGGGGCAATCCTGCTTCTCATTTTGGGGTGCAGAACGACACCGTTTATGGTAAGAGAGTATGACAGAAGAAGTGGCGATGTATACTGACATGAAACAGTGGCACTCACGAGATTCAAGCGTACCTTACCGTACGTGCGACCATCTGTACGAGAGCTCACGCATACTCTACAATTTCCGCCAGCCCATGCCGAGATTTATGAAGGGCCGCATGCGGAATGGCTTCGCGACTGCCTCGAATACCTACCGCGTTTGCAATGCCTGATCGTTGATGGGCTCCCCTTTTTCGACCACGCGTGCCTCTTAAGTCTGCGATATTCGAGCTTGCGATGGAGGTCCACTCGGCCAACTGAATTTCCAGTGTTCAGCCTACGTCTGCTTGATGCTTCAGGCTGCACTAATGCTACATCGATGGGCCTTGCAGAAGCATTGCCACATTTCCCGGATCTTGTCTCCTTAGATCTCTCGAGAACGCCGGCTTCGAAGGATGCAGCGGTCTTGAACACATTCAGGTACCTGCGCAACTTGCGTGTCTTGAACCTTCGAGGTCTGGGTTTGAAAGATACAGACTTTTCAGTCGTTGTGCGTTCGATCGGCAACCGAGTGAGAAGCCTTGATGTTAGCGACAATCACTTAACAGATAGCAGCGCCCAGCTTCTGCTCGATCGCTGCCTAAAAGAAACGGTCGTTCAAAGGCATGACTGTAGAGGTCCTTTGGCGCCCGTGAGGCATGAGCAGTCAGGTAGTGATATGGATGTATTCCAGACAGAAAACCTCGTGGGCCATCTTCGCAAGAAGCTCACGGGGGGGTTCGTTGGAATTCTCGCAATCGAGGAAGCAAGAGATGTTGGGATAACACACCTTTACCTCTCAAGGAATGCTATGACCGTGGAAGGTATATCTGGTCTGTTGCGATCAAAACGTTTGCACGTCCTGGATATTGGTACATTAAGTAACTCCTCCTACACCTCGGACAACATGGAGCCTCCTAGTATATCAATTTTGGCATCGGTGCTATCGGAATATGCTTCAGCAGGGTTGAAGTATTTGAGAATCAACTATCAGGTCGTTACTAAAAAGGCTCCAATAAAAGTGGTTGCATCGCCGCGTGCGGAACTCAGCGGGGGTTTAGCTGGATATCAACCTCCGAAGGCTCATGAACTCGAAGCTATCGGGACGCCAGCGTCTGAGCTTGACTCGGAAGACACCACTGTCGTCGAGCTTTCTGGAGACTTTTCATATCCACTGGAGCTCCCCGGATCTCTGTCATCGCTTCATCCGGAAGATGGTGTTACCTACAAAAGAGATAAGCAGAACCCCATCGATCCCATTACCCCAGAACCACAGGACATCAAGCCATATCCTTCATATGCGCCAGAGCCAGTATCTGTGGACCCACTCCTCACGCCAGCCAGCCCCTTTCCCCAGAGCGATGAAAACGATCAACCTACAGCAAGAGGCCTGCTCAACTTGCCTGCTTGTATTTCTCCACTCACACCGGTAATCGATGTTCCCACACTGATTCTCTCTTCGACGTCTTCCGGGAGAAGACAACGTGGGAATTCGACCTACTACATCGAAGATCGCGGAGCTAGACTAGAACTCCGTCAATCTCAAGAGAGCCTCCTACACCCCGGCATGCTCCCTAAAATGCACACCCTTGTATTGACAGACGTGCCTACTACGGCCACCAACCAGGATATCGTCAGCCGGCTCATTCAATACATCAAAGACGCCGCTGAGGAAGCCTCGATAGCGAGAGAGCGAGCTAGGCATACATACATGCTACCACCAGGCCGTAGCCGTGCCATAGCCGAGCAAGAATACGCCCGTGGTCTCTTCGCTCTTAAGCGGATTGTTCTCGAGATGGCCCCTCCGCAAGCAAGACCGAAGAAAATTTCAACCAGCTGGCGCGCATATCCTACTAAGTCAACCACGGGAGACACGGACTCAGAAACCTTTTGGGAGGCGGCAACTCATGACTTCTCTTTCTTCAAGGACGAAGAGTGCGGGCTACCTGACCTTGAGCCGGGTCGAACACTACCTTTGGCAGCTATGAGTGGACTCGAGCTTGCACCAAGCCATATGACAACGCCATCAGAGCCTATAAATGACGAGCTTGGACTAGGGCATTTTCTCGATGTAGTGGGAGAGATCGGCAAATTTCGAAGGGACAAGAAAATCGCATACGATGACTTGGTAAAGATGGGCAAGACTGAACCCGAAGTAGAGGGCTACTGGCCAGGTGACGTTACAATCTTTCGGAAGCCAGTGAATGCCGATGCTGGGCAACTGGATTGTTACGGCAATCGCTATGAGTCCGGGTGGTACTACCGATGAACATGTAACAGCGCAATCGATCTCCACAAATCCGACCCTATTTCTGTTTACTCACTTATATCTCAATCTTCCCATTCGCTACCGTGAACGAAGTATGAGTTTGGTGGTGGATCCGGCACAGTCTACAAGCCCACCCGTCCCTCAAGTTGCATAACCAATAAGCTCGTCTGTGAGGTGACCCCGCGCATAATAACGCCCTCACGAAGGCGCATCTGCCTTGCGCTGCGACGACCTGTGCTTCTTCCATCTGTATACATACCTCACACGTGGGAGTTCTGTTGCGATCAGCTTGCTTAAGGCTTCCGTTCGTCCCTGAAATGAAACATCTCAAAGAAGAATTTTTAGGATACCATTACCTGTTGAGGAAAATTGCGTAAGCTGTTATTAACGAATTGATTCGCTCCAGCTCTGGTCAATCGGAACATCTGGTCGTGAACTTTCCAGCCTGGTGACCATGGGTCAGCCTCTGAGTAAGAAGGCAGCGCCGGCTACGAGATATAGAAGAGATCAGACATCCTTATACTCTAGAAAATCGAAGCGCAACGAACAGTTTGGCAGAAAGGATAGCGCCGGTACCAAATCGCAGTCATCATCTATACAACACCGCGAATATTGGCCAGCTCACGATCACAATGGGATCCAGGGGACAGACAAAAGAAAGGGCTTCTCGCACGCATCTAGAAGAGACACTTGCTTAACGTCAAGAGAGTTGGATGAATCAATATTTGAGAGATTGCCAAGTCGACAGGACACTTCCAAAGGCTCCCAGTCGAATCCTCGCAAAAGTCAAAATGTTGAACCCTCGCAACCACCTATTTCCAGGACCAAGAGGCAACTGCATAAGCTACTCTCTTCATCCAAGCCTGTTGTTACTCACGAGTCTGGGGAGAAGAAGGAATGCATGATCTGCACCGATACGCTGTCGTTGGGCCAATTTCCTGACCGTCGCCCAACCACTAAATGTAAACATGATGGCGACATATGTAGACATTGCCTGGGAACATGGATAGCTTCAGAGTTCGGCACAAAAATCTGGGACGAGATCAGGTGCCCGGTATGTCCGGCCCTCATGGAGCCCGCAGACATGGAAGAATTTGCCCCAAGCGACATCTACAAACGGTAAGCACACCTCACTATTGCAATAGCTTGGCTGCCACCTTGACCTAACTATCTGAATAGTTGGAATGATGTCTCCATTCGCGCCACGCTAGAGTCTACCAAGAACTGGACCTGGTGCGGTCTCAAATCCTGCAAGTCCGGCGACGTTCACGATCCTCGCTACCCCAAATTCTGCTGCAAAGTTTGCAACAAAGCGCACTGCATCACACACAATGTCGCGTGGCATAAGGGTGAGACGTGCAGCGAGTACGACTACAGAAAAAACAAATATTTGAAGAGGGCCGAGGAGCTGGCGACTCAGAAGCTGATGAGAGATACGACGAAGAAGTGTCCGGGGTGTAAACGGAAAGTCGAAAAGAGCTATGGGTGCGATCATATGACTTGTGAGTATCCCCCTCCAGACCGGAACTATTGAGGGAGGAGAAGCTGACAGCTTGGAAGGCACGAAGTGTAAGCACGAGTTTTGCTGGCAGTGTCTTGCGGAGTATGTGAAGAATAGGAGGGGCAGAATGATTGTACATCAACCGGGATGCGTGTTTCACAACCCAAGTTTTGAGCCCGAGGTGTTGATATACTAGGATTTGGGCATGGAGGAGAGGGGAGAGGTCTATCTTGAGTTCACATCTCTGCATAAGGTCAAATTGAAGTTATAGGCAAAGGAAAAACAGATTTCGTCATGTAAAACAGCATATATATTGTCCATAACGTGAGCGTGATGTCTAACTCTAAATCTGGGATAGCGGATCTGTCGGGCCAACGTCGCACCTGGGCAGATCGGCTGTGGAGTGAACGGGAAGCTGTGAGCTAGCGATGCAGGCCATTCGGCGCTAACCGCATGCGGAATCGACCACCTCCACCTCCAGGAAGGCGCATCGCAGCATCGCGCACGTCCGGCCGCCCACGCACGCTTCACACATCGCCCGCCGCTGGCTTGCACGTCGATGAACACGCTGATATTCGTTTGCCTGGCGGTCTCGCGCGTGCGGTAGCCCTCTGCAGCTTACTCCGGCGTCGGCGCGTCACCTCGCGACTAGCAACCTCACCCTTACCGGACTGTCGACGCATTCCGCACCCTCTACATGGCGCCTGTGCCCGACACTCCACGACCACGCGCGAGAAGCTCCCGACCGCCGCGGCGACACCTGACGGACCCCGCGCCCCCCAGAAAGCGGCGCAAGTACATACCGGGCGGACCAGGAGGCGGGGGCAGATACGTGGATGACGAAGGGCTAGAGACACCTGTAGGTGGAACTGGGCCTGGCGGCTACGCGTACACCGGTCCCCGCGGTCGTGTCGGACGCCTCAACGCAGAGCGACAAGGCCTTGCCCCCTCGGCGTCCTCGCCCTCATACCCACGACCCCGACGCGATAGGCCGCCAGCTGGACCGCGTTCCAGCTCGGCCGCTGCAGTCGCCGCCGCCGTGGCGCAGAACGACGGCTACAAGCCGCGCGAGGAGCGCAGCTGGGACGAGTTCCACCCTGACCTGGACATTGACGCCGAGTTCCCTGTCTTCAGCGCAGACCAGATCGATGGCGTCAGCCCTGCGGACAGCGCTCCAGGGACCCCGCTCGACGGCCCATCCACAGGCCAATATGCGGTCGACACCGGGCTCTCGGCGGTGCTCGACGACCTGCGGATGCGCCAGATGGAGAGCGCCGAACAGGACGACATCAGCCCAGCATACAACGGCAGCGCCGCATTTGCTACCCCAAGGCGGCGCCCTGGCCGGCCTCCACGCAATAAGGACTCGATGCTAGTCGGGCTCGGATCGCCACCCCGACCGCGCATCAATCCCCTTCCGACTATGAATCCGAGGGAGAAGCTGAACCTCCCTAAGCCCTCGGTGCGCCAGGTCGACCCATTCAAAGAGCACGAGGAGAGCGAGGGGGTCAAGGTCAACTATGTCGACAAGACAATGGCGAACATCGGGTACCAGGAGAGCGAGGTCTTCGCGAGGCCTTCAGAAAACAGCCTGATACGACTTCCTGAAGGCTCCATCGAAGAGGACCTGGATCTGGCCCTGCAGACCGAAACCGATGGTCCTGCAGGCGCAGTCGCCGTAGGTCGCGTCGAGTACGACATGGACGAACAGGACGACCGGTGGCTGGAAGCGCTCAACGTGCAGCGGAAAGAAGAGGGCGTGGAAGGTATCAAGCCTGCGATATTCGAGGTCACCATCACGCAAATTGAAAAGGAGTGGCACGCGCTCGAGAAGCGTAAGCCGAATACCAGAATGCCCCACGTACTAGAAGCCAGGCTGACAAGTGACAAGGCATCCCCAAACCAAACCCAAAGCCACCCCAGACGCATCGCCCACGATCCAGCAGTGCAGCCGCAGTCAACGGTGAGCCCGCCGGACAGGGCGAAGAGCAAGACACAAAATGCGCAATCTGCGACGATGGCGATTGCGAGAACACCAACGCGATAGTCTTCTGCGATGGCTGCGATCTAGCAGTACACCAAGAATGCTACGGTGTGCCGTTCATCCCAGAAGGGCAATGGCTCTGCAGACGGTGCCAACTAGTGGGGCGCGGTACCCCTGTTAGTGAGCTCCCGGTAGGTTTCGTCCCCTCCGCTCTGCCGGTTCCTTGCTGACTATCGTAGGGCTGCATATTCTGCCCGAATGTAGACGGCGCATTCAAGCAGACCACGGCGATGAAGTGGGCACATCTACTATGCGCCATGTGGATTCCCGAGGTATCGCTTGGCAATGCCACTTTCCAAGAGCCAGTGCAGGATGTCGAGAAGGTCCCGAAGACACGCTGGAAGCTGGTGAGCTGGTAAGACCCCCATGGATGAAGCACTGACTGACAAATTGACAGTCTTGTTACATCTGCAAACAGAAGATGGGCGCCTGCATCCAGTGCGGGCACAAGTCGTGCTTCGAAGCCTTCCATGTTACATGCGCTCGTAAGGCCAGACTGTGCTTACGCATGAAGGCTTCACAGTCAACGAACCCGCAGGACTCGACCGTGTTGAAAGCCTACTGTGATCGACACACGCCATCCGACTGGAAGCGTGAGTACGATGTGGAGAGCGCGATCGCCGACGCGAAAGCATTCTACCGCCATACCATGCGCCATGTCCGATGGCCCGACAGTCAAGTTCATGCGCTTTCTATAGGTTCGACGCAGGCTATGCCTTCCATCGAGGGACCGGATGACGATGCCTCTGCAGGTGCCAACAAGCGGAAGCGTGGACAGTCCACCAAGTCCTGGAGACTTCCGTCTGGAGCACCTGTTGTTCCGCAAGCCATCTACCATAATGTCGAGAACACGCTAATCAAGTTCAACGTCCGCAAACGTAAGGAGTTTGTACAGGAAGCTTGCAAATACTGGACACTAAAGCGAGAGGCGCGACGTGGTGCTGCCCTCCTGAAGCGTCTCCAGCTGCAAATGGAGGCTTTCTCGTCTATGGAGATCACGCGCCGCAATTTTGCGGGTATGGGCGCAGCTGGTAGACCTCGACTTCAGCGACGCATCGAGTTTTCGGAGCGCCTTGAAGACGACATGGAGCAAATCCGGGTGCTCTGCGAGATGGTCAAGCTGCGAGAAGCAGAAAAGCTGAAAGACGTTCTGATCCTCCAGCAGATCATCGACTGCATCTATTTCCCCATCCCACAACTGCTGCAGCCCATTCTCGATCGAGCAAAAGTGTAAGTCACTATTCTACATGCTTGCATTCTTGGACTAACATCCTTTTAGGCACGACAGCAGAGGTGTCTTCACCGATGGGTTTAATGATCTTCAAACCAAGCTTGATGAGAAATACTATACATCTGTGCAGGCGTTCAACGAAGATATGGCAGCGGTGTTGAGCACTGAAATCGGCTTTGCCCCTGTCACTACCATTGGAGACGCGGAGCATCAGCTGAACAAAGTCGCACACAGCAGCTTGACGTCCGAGCAAAAGGAAATCAAGAAGCTAGTCAAGCGTATAACCAAGAGCTTGCAGCCAGGGTTTGAAGAGGCCATCCGCAAGGAAGCTGAATTAGCCGGCCGACCATACGAGAAACTCCCTGATCTCGAGACGCTCCTCAACCAGAAGCTACAACGCAGACCCAGCGTGCTTTCTCACGACGAGACAATCCGACAAACGACAGAGACCGATCAGACGACCCTCGAACAGACCCGGGAGGATGCGGTAGGTGGGGAAGAAGCCGCAGTGCTCTCACAGAAACCCGAAGAAATGCAGCTGGCGCCCACGCCAGATGACAACGCTGCGGATGCACACCACTCGCACGACGAGACGGCAGACGAGGCGGCTATCGCCATCCAGCTCGGCCAAGATGCCCTACATGTCTCGAACGATCAGCGTCAGGGCGATGCAATGGAGGTGAACCATGCTGCGAGCAACGGCCGCGCCGAGCCTCTTACGCCACCGAGATCCGAGAAGAATCTACTGAACCCGCTTGGAAACGGCGGCATTCCTTGGTATTTCGAGACGTTCGACGTGCACGGAACTACAGTTTACGAGGAGCGTTACACCGGCAGGGAAGTGCTCCGCGACATGAGTGAGGAATTGAGCGAGCTCGATGACGAGGAGTTGGACGGTCTCGCAGATTCAGATCCTGTTCGGTCTGCAGACGTTCCTGAGTCGAACGTAGCAGCGATCAAAAAGGCGGTGGCCCGGAAGAGACAAAAGAGATCGAGGGGTTGGTAGATGGTGGGCTCGATTTTCTCCACGACCTTTTTGCGCATACACACTTTGTGTCATGTCTTGTATTACTTTTGGCATTTGTAACATACCTTGCGTAGTAGACGCGGTGCTGCTGGCGTATGGTGTTCTTTTCACAGGCCGAGACAAGGTCATGGCGTCTCCATGTGGGTTGTTTCAGCACAGCATGTTAGCAGGGAGTAATGGTTTACCTCCTGGTTCGATGAAACTTGATGGGAGTAGTCAACGAAACAGCGGTGCTAGAGGCTTGACTATGAATACGCATGCTTCGATGTTCTCAGTGTTCCCATGCCTTTTTGAGCCCGTGTTGGTTTGATTACCGCATGAACAACCAAGCAGAGCTTCATTGACAGGGGACGAGTGGTCGACTAGTAAAGTTAGCGCACGTTGGCTGCTTAGACAGGGCGGCCAGGGCGTTGGCTGTTGCCCCTAGCAGTTGCCTCACTTCAGCTCACGCAGTTGCCTGTTTCTTTGTCCGCTACCTTCTCTCACATACAAATACGCTGCACCTGACTTTCTGCACCTACGCTACTCTCACCACATCTCCCGCTTTTACTCCACTCACTTGCAGCGCCGCTGGTGACTAGCGCGACGCTGACTAAGGAGAGACGCGGCTACCGTCGATCAGCCCTGCCAAATTTATCCATCGCCCAAACTTGAGCTTGAGCAAACACCTCACCTCAACAGCCTACCATCAACCCTCCCGTCCCACCACAACAGCATCACCATGGAGTACGAAAATGACCAGCGCGGCTACGATGGTTTGTCTCTCCCCTTGTGCGATGCAGCCGCAAGTCCTGACTGGTGCGCAGACGAGCCTCGCGGCTATGATCGCGAGCGCAGCAGGTCGCCGCGTGGTGACCGTCGCGAAAACGACAACGCGCGCGCCCGCAGCGCCTCCCCCAACGGCCGCGATAGCCGGTACGTCTCTGCTTGCTGCTATCGATGAAGCTGCTTACTGATATACACGCCAGTGGCCCGCCGCCTGCGCGCAGGGAGGAGGAAGACGACGACGAGAGCCGCAACTCGGGCTCCAACCTCTTTGTCACGGGCATCCACCCCTCCCTCAGTGAAGAGGAGGTCACGCGTCTCTTCGAGAAGTACGGCGAGGTCGAGCAGTGTAACATCATGCGCGACCCCCACACCAAGGAGTCGCGCGGCTTTGGCTTCGTGAAGATGGTCACCTCCGACCAGGCAGACGCGGCCAAGGAGGGCCTACAGGGCGAAGTCCATCAGGGTCGGACGCTAAGCATCGAGAAGGCCCGTCGCGCGCGCCCGCGTACTCCTACGCCGGGCAAGTACTACGGCCCGCCCAAGCGTGGTAAGTCTTGGCGCTCTCTACACACTTTGCATACACTGACAACGTGAACAGAGCTCGGTGGAGGACGCGGTGGTGGTGGTCGCGGTGGCGGCTTCGGTCGACGCGATGGCGACCGTTACTCCGATGACCGTCGCGGCGGCGGCGGCTATGGTCGACGCGACGACTACAGCTCTCGCGGCTCCCGGTACGACGATCGCGGCTACGGCGGCGGCCGTCGTGACGACAACTACGGCCCTCGTGGAGTCGACCGCTATGCCTCTGACCGCAGCTACAGCGGCAGGGAGGGTGGCCGGGACAGCGGCAGGGACAGCGGGCGCGATGACCGTCGCGGCGGCGGCGGGGGGGGCTACTACGACAGGCCCCCTCCCCCAGCTGCCGGCGCCAGTGGCTACGGCGACGCCCCTCCTCCGCGTGAGCCATACGGCGGAGGACGCTCGTACGAGGGTGACTACGATCGCTCTTACCGCTAGCTCACCAGCTGACCATGGCAGAACCCAAGCGGTATTAAGTTAGAGTTCGTATGACTTCCTCGGTTTGCGCCTCTCTCAGCACTTCACTTCTGTAATCCCATGGCTACTTCACTGGGGTCGCTTTAATACGGCTTTCACACACTCACACAAAGGGAATATGGTCGCCAAAAGTTCTTCGATATGGTTCGCGGCAGCAGCGCAAGGTAGCACTACGATAGTCTGCCATCTCGCAGCTCGACATCTTCCGAGCGTCTTCGGCTCTGTGGTTTTCCTTGGAGAAACGGTTCAGCACTTCGGTAAATGCTTTCAGGGCAACAGCTATAGCCCTTGGGAGCACCAGTCAACTTGATCATCTTCGTCGGCACCAAATTGTACTTCTATCTTCTGCCTCTCGATGCAACCTGGACGTCCAGTAACCAGTCTACACCACCTTCCGCATGACCAGCACTGTCTAAATACTCTCACTATCATCCACCATGACCGCGACCATGCCAACCCAGCCCTCGACCCAGTAACATAAATGGGCTTGCAATAATCGACGTCCGACCATCACAGCATCTTTCGCAATGTATCCCCGCTTCAACATGTCACGATTGTTTGGGAATCGTCCTCTCAGCAATCGCGAAGAACTTTCGAAAATCCGGAAACAAGCAGATTGTGGGTAGAAGCTGTGTCTCGTGCCCTGTCAGCGTCCGTGACAACAATGTGCAGACGAGTCAAGTTTGTCCATGCAAACATTGAACCAAGATAGGCTACACGTGCACGGGTGCTGGCTGCAAGGTACGTTTTAAAGGTGTGTGCCCCGAGTTTCGTTTGTGTCACTTCCTCTTCTGTCATGCATGCCTTTCCTCCGACTAGGCTTCATTTGCGCGTCGACTCCGAACACGAATATCACCGAACCATGTCAATATAGACGGTCCTTTTCGGACTCGGGTTAAAAAAGTATTTACTAGTCATGCGAAGCTTGCCTGCAGGGACAGTGCGGACGGGCGATCGCATCAGCTGCAGAAACTTCTGGTGCCTGCACTTGGTAAGTTCTGTCGCGATGGTGCTCCTCACTTCGGAGACAGCAGGCTCAGTCGCGTTCATTTGCGCATAGACCAGAGCCGCATTAAACCCCCGAGCCATGGCTTTTGTGATCTCACGGCTTCACGGCTTCAGCCAACCAGTTCGATCAATGAAAGACAAGTAGCGCGGAAGTACTAAAAACTACCCGTTCTGCTGAGAAGTGGCAGGTTTTTAGAATAGCTTAATAGAAATTGTGTAATACCAGACCTAGTACTTCACAGTCGCTATGGATGACTTCTTTCCCCCATGTCCTGTACCTGACTACCTAATCAAGTTGTGTTCCTGGTGATCGATGCTATCCGCATTGTACACGACGTTGCGGGCTAGACTGGGAGCGCAGGGATGTGACAGGACTTGGTGGCACACACTACCCTGACCATTGGGGATCTGACGTGCTCAGTGCCCATTGATGGTCGCGAACACAGCGCCGGCCCGTCAAGGGCGCAGGTGGAACTCCTGTGTGTCTTGTACATATTCTGTGTTTCCCTGTGCCCAACGGCTATCTGTTCTTTTGGAGTGCCTCTTCCCTTCTGCCACTTCTTGCTGGCGCTCGATGATCACGGAACTTCGCGGAGCTTCCCATTGACTACGCAACGCGCGGCGGCTCCACCGTGAGCGCATCCCCTCATATGCTGTAAACATGGTTGACTGACAGGTAAACAGTGCAAAAACACAGGTTTACCCTCCCTGTCTTTGCGGCCCACGCCCTTTCCCCGTCGTCGCGCGCGCCTCCCTTCGCTCTGCACCATGACCAGACGGAAGGTCGTTCCCATCCTTGCCTTGGTCGTAGCGATACTCATAGTTGTATTCTTGTACTCGAGTATAGACAGCAGCGAAGCATGGCGGGGGTTACCACAACATGTCGGTCTGGGTGAACATCTCGGTAGCAATACGCAACCACCGCAGCCCAGCGGCGCAGCGAAGGACCCAGACTATGTGAATTGGAACCCAAGACCTGTTTATAACAAAGGCTCGCCAATGCCATCAGGACATAACTATACATCAACATTGGTGATTGCGAAGACTAAGGATGAGGATGTGGACTGGATACTGGAGAAGTTGCCGCAGCAGGAGACGGCCGTCTATGTTGCAGACGACCCAACGGCACCACTACATCCGCCAAAGAATAAGGGGCATGAGGTTATGATTTATTTATCGTGGATTATCGATAACTACGATAACCTTCCGGACGTTGCAATCTTCATGCACGCGCATCAGTTGACATGGCACAACGACGACATCCTCGGCAACGACGCACACCTGCTCATAACCCGCCTTAGCCGACAACGCGTTTGGAGAGAAGGCTTTGTAAACATGCGGTGTAGCTGGTACCCCGGATGTCCCGATTGGATGCATCCTGGCGAGACGGAGAAGAACGATTACAAGCAGGAGGAAATTCTGATTGCAAAGTCTTGGAGCGAGCTCTTCCCCCTCGACGAAGTGCCCTCGGTTCTTGCGCAACCGTGCTGTGCCCAATTCGCCCTCTCGAAGGAACGCATACAAGCGAAGCCATATGCGCAATACGTCTGGTACAGAGACTGGCTGTTCAACACCAGACTCCCCGATCATCTCAGCGGCCGCATCTGGGAGTACGTTTGGCAATTCGTCTTCACGGGTCAAAACGTCTTCTGCCCTAAGGAGTACATATGTTTCTGCGATCAATTCGGCACCTGCTTCGGTGGCGAAGAAGCATTTAATGACTTCATCGTGTTCAAGGACGAGTTGGGCGATAGGGAGCAGGAATTGCGGGACTGGCAAGAGAAGAGGAAAGCGAGAGAGGACGCGCAGGAGAAGGGCGACATGGAGAAGTTAGAGATCTTGGAGAAGCCCGAGGAGGGCAAAGACGAGGAGCTCAGGAGGGAGATTGATCGGTTGAGACCAGTTGTGGATGGACTGAAACATGATGCTGCGATACGGGGGCAGGATCCACGGAATCGGGCACTCGAAGCGGGCAGGGAGTGGAACGAGGGCGACGGTTTCTAGCATCACTATCCATCCTTGTATGCAACGATTTGCAATTTGGGTGGCGTATCTGAGAGGCGGATTGCACTCATAGCGTTTATTACAGCCACGGCTATCTATAGGAGGTTTATATCCTTCCCGTAGATCATGGCTTGAAATTTCACTTGTACTTTGGATTAACAAAGGTTATGGGTTTCTGAATGGACATCGGAGGAATGCAAGAGCCCACCATGACGGCTTACCTAATCCCATATCGCCAAGGCGAACCCAATCACATGTTTGCGCGCGACCCAACGATGCAAACAACACAAACGCACCCGTCGCGACTTCCAAACTGCCCGCTGGCAGGCTGCATGTCGTTCCTACACGACAGCAAGCGCCAGCACCCCACATCAGGTGCGCAATCTGCTGATCTAGTTTTCTTGCCGTCCCAGATCAAATCAAACCAAAACCTCAATCTCCGCGTCTCGAGCCGAATTACCTGCCCATCGTCTCCGTTCTCGGGTCAAACCCCACTGCGCTCTGCTGCCCAGATGGCAAACTATGTCCTCCTGCACCCAAATCAAACCATGTACCTGCTTCGATGTCAAACCAAACTCCGTGGGAGCTTGCATACAAAAGGACTTCGATGTCGCGCTCGACTCCCGCCGCCATTGAGTCGTCCCAGCTACACGCTGCGTCGTCGCCGCTCCTCTCGTTCTCACGTCTTGATCCAAACACTTACACCTGTGCATTGACAGCTCATTCCACCTATTGCGACCGGCCGTGTTTGGCCACTACCGTCTGAGCCGTCTGATCTCGGGGGATACGAGCCACGATGACGGCAAACGCGCCATACTACCAGACGCGAGCCGGCCAGTTCATCGCGACACCCAGCGGCACAAACGCCGCACCGCCCCAGTTCGTGCCCGAAGACGACGAATATGACCTGGCGGCATCCGCTGCTGTTGCGTCGCCGCTTGACCGTCATCTCACTCCGTCCTTGTACTCCGAACACTTTGCCCGTCATCAGACCCCAGCCGATCATACGCTGGAGGAGAATCACAATCTTGCCGAGTTGCTGGAGGCTGCGACGGCTGCGGGCCAGGCTGCGACGGCCATGAACATTGACGATGCCGGCGCGGCGAGTACTGCGCCGCAGGGCCGGAGCAAGAGGAAGAAAGTCTCCAGCTCTCCGGCCGACGATGCTACCTACCAAGCAGAGGAGTCTGTGAACGCTAAGCGACGGAGAGTCGGCGGGTTTACTGATCCCCAGCTCCCAGATGGTGATCCTGACCTGCGCGGTACCTCCGCCGATGACATTGTACCGCCTTCCAGTGAGTCTCTGCTAAAGGATGCCCGTGCCGCAGGTGTCCATTCTGCCGCCGCCCTCTTCCGTCGCTCGTCCGAGAGAACGTCACGCAAGTACACGCGTCCGCCCATGTCGAAGCTCTTCATGTCCCTCCAGCTCAGCCCCGAGAACTTCCTGCAACTCCAAGCCTCAGCCAAGGCGTACATGCTCGACTTGTCATACCCCGAGCGCCAGAACTGTGTTGGGAACCGTGGCAAAGGAGATACGGACATGGTCAAGCTGCGGCTGTTCAACTGCGTTCGCGACTTTCTGAATGACAGAGTTGGCGAGCAGTTCTTCGGCGAGCATGTCGAGAAGCCGGGCGAGAATGAAGCCATCGAGGCTGCTCGTGCGCTAGGAGAGGAGAAAAGGCCCGATACTGGAGAGAGACTCACTTGGCCGAGGGACGGCAACAAGATCATCAGCCTCGTCACTCCTCTCATGAGACGTATGGTCACGAACGAGCGGCAGCGACAGTACGCGATTGAGACAAGGAAGGGAGGCGCAAAGAAGAAGGATAAGGAAGGCAGTGTGGAAGCTACCACCCAGCAGATCAACCGCAACTCGGGCTATGAAGTCGAGCAGCAGTTGCAGTCAGCCCTTGATCCCGGTCTTGGTGAACACCTTCAGCCCTCAGCGACGTCAACGCCGATTGCTGCCACGCCTGCGCAGAGTATCCAGACAGAGTACAGGCATGAACCACACCGCCATCAAGAAACGCTACAGGAGGATGCCAAGTCATCCGATCAATCAAATATGGCGGTAAGTTCTTTCGTGTTGTGCTCAGACTGCGGTACACATTCAAGCCTTGTCATATTCAAAGTTACTAACTTTCACACTAGCTCCCCACAACTGGCCCTGTCGAGCCTAACCTTTCCGATATCAACATCTTCCTTGTTCTACCCACTTCAGGGACTCGGCCAACTATCAAGCTCGACGAGAAACGCATCACCGCTCAGCCCCATACACACTTGGCCTGGTATGACTGGAGTGATTTCATGACGGAGGTTATCAACCTGTTGGAGAAGGCGAAGGCCAGGTACCCGGCTATTCGGAATAAGCTGGTGCTCAAAGGGTGCCGCAACGGGGCCGACAATCTTCGTGGTCTCGCTGCTGCTGCGAATGCGCTGCAGACTGACGATCCTCAACATGAGCTCAGCACATCAGGCGAACCCTCTATTGCCGATCCTTCGTCCTCCAAAAACACATTGCCTCTCTTTCCTACCGCAGACTCTGCAGGAAATTCCAACTCCGTCTTCAACACCGATAATGATCCCGAAGCCAGGCTCCTCCCTCGCTACGTCATCAAGACTACGGGATCCGACAGCCGGAGGGATATTCGCAGCGCCGATGACTGGTATAGCGTTTTAAGAGAGAAGGCGTTTTCCGTCTGGGCGGATGGAGTATGCAACGTGCTTGTCGAATTAGTGGACATATCTCTGGATGCGCCCAGGGCGATGTAGAGCGCTACTCAGACTGTTGGGGTCTGAGGGGCAGGGGGAAAGGGAAGAGAGTGTGTTCCAGTTAGCCACTGCCGACTGTAAGAGAGACCTGAAGGTATGCAAGCTATGGTGAGATGCGTACGATGGGAAAACAGCATTTTTGTGGTTACCTGGCTGAGGAACAGATGCGTCTTCGTTGAGTTCCGGACCTATGTTACTCACGAATCGGCTTTGCTCGTCTTAGGTATCTCGACTATATTGAGTTTTGCCATGGTCCATAAAATCGCCAAAAAATCATGCGCGACGTTACTCGATAGCGGAAATGGTATTGTTCAGAACCCGCGCAGCCAGACAACCTGCCCACGTCAAGGAGAAGTATAGTTTCCCAAGGTCGAATAGAAGGTCTGCGGATTTTTGTCCCATATATTCTTGCCATGATCAAAATCTCAGCATGGCTTTACCTATTTGGGTCTAGAAGCACTTGCCTAATACGGTAATGTGGCGCAAAAACCGTTGATTGTAGTGAACGTCGTTCGTGCTCCAGTTGTTTGGTCTTACGTCATACTAGCGCGGCTACGACACACGACACCAACATCCTATTTCGGCATCGACTTTTTCCGGAACGAACGAAATCGTCAATAGTCGCAACTTTTAAGTAACGCTACTATGGTGGTCTTACATCTGCCGCAATGGCAACTACCGGCTCTATTCGTTCGCCTGCATACTACCGATCTTGGACTGATGCTTGACGCCTGCCAAATTAGGTTCTTCATCTCGTGGCAACCTCTATCGAAAGCCTCCAGGTGACAGGATGAGGGGTTCTTATCAAGATTATAGTGTTTCTACAACCAGTGCTTGTATCGAAGCTTGCCCATACGATGACCGCACCCATATGCCTCGCCAAAGGCAGAAGTGCCATGCTTTTCAGAGGTTTGATGCGGGAAGAAAGTGCCGAAGTATGAATTTAATATCAACGGTTGAGTGCTGCGGCTTGCTTCAACTTCAACGCGGGGGGATTGTGTGAAGATGAGTTGTTATTGGTCGCATTGCTATATAGTTAATCAATGGATAAAGCGATTCAACACCGCGGACCATCAACACCAAATATCAGGGTTGGCGAGAGACTCCAAGATATAGAGCATCCGGCCAGGATTGAGCTTAAGTCGACGGGCCGTCCTTCGCTTATCGTTCGGTCTTTCACTTACACGTACATACGACAGAATGAAGTGGTACCAGATCGCCGCTCTCGTTGCGCCTGCGCAGGCTGCACTACGATTTGGATGTTCAACTCTGAGTATTCAGCGTCTCGACCCGCTTGTCGAGCCTGGTAAACTCCCCTCAGCTCACGTCCATCAGATTGTAGGCGGCAATGCTTTCAATGCCACCATGGACAAGGATCCGGGTGAGGAGGCTAGCTGCACGACCTGCACCTTCTCCGAGGACTTTAGGTAATCCCATCCCTCTCTTGCAGATCTATCACCGATCTCAAAACGGCAGCAACTACTGGATCGCAGCCATGTTCTTCAAGCACGAGAATGGCTCCTACAAGCGTGTACCCATCATGCAGAACATTGCCCTGCCGAACGGCATTAACGGAGCAATGACCACCTACTACACACAGCAAGACTTCAACACAAACGGTAACCAGAAGACCACCGCATTCCCAAAAGTTAGCAATCCTCCATCTAAACGAAGTCAAGCTGACGGCACCAGGGCTTCCGTATGACCGTCGGCTCACCAACAACCAAAACCGTCAACGCGGCCAAAAAGCACGCAGGCCTCCGCTTCGTCTGCCTCGCCAAAAAAGCAACCCGCTTCCCCGAGCTGCCGGACTTCTCGCCCAAAGCCTGTAAAGGCGGCATCATGACCGTACACCACTTCCCCAGCTGCTAGGACGGCAAAAACACCGACTCGCCCAACCACCAAGACCACATGTACAACACGGCCAAGGAAGCCTTCTCCCCCGCCGGCGCATGCCCAAGCTCCCACCCCATTCGTATGCCGCAAGTTGCGTACGAGACACTCTGGGACACCACGCAGTTTAACAATATGTGGCCCATGGATGGTTCTAACCCGTTCTTCCTCAGCTGTAATGATAAGAAGGGGTATGGCACGCATGCGGATTATGTGTTTGGGTGGAAGGGGGATGTGCTGCAGAGGGCTGTGGATAGTAGTTGTATGTTTCAGGCGTGTGAGAATGGGAAGCCGCTTAAAAGTCAGAGTGTGGCGGCTATGAATAAGTGTGCGGTGAAGAGCTCTGTGGATGAGAATATCGATGGGTGTAAGCTATGCTGATGATTTTTGTTGGGGGGAGTGCATGCTGACCATGGGTGATAGGGCTCAAGCAGTTGCCTGGTCAGGCTGGTATGGGTCCCATGTGAGTGACTGGGTTGTGGAGATCACGGGGGAGTGATGGCGTTCATTTTGTGATAGCAGATGGTACGCTCGTTTATGGACTCGCAGTGTGCAGGTCAGTCGTCTCTGAACATGATGATTGCCCTGTTGTTTGCTCAGCTCAAGTGCTTCAATGCTTTTCCTGTTTACAGATGATCTTGCAGTTTCTCTCTTATAGAGGGCCGAGACAACCACAATCATATTATTTGAGTCAGTGATTTAATACTACTCCCGTTTCGTCCAGGTGCATCCACACCCGGGCTATAGGGGCTGTCAGACCTGGAAATAATTGCCTCGGCACGGGAGTTGTCGGAGGTGCCGTCTAAACTTTGCGACTCTGACACACCGTTGCAGATGTGTAACTTGTCAGTAAGATTTAGGTTTCGGCACTACTATGAGAGGATCTGCGAAAAACGTTCTGTCACACGAAGCAGATGGTAACCCGATGGTTTCACTATTGCCCGGACATGCCGATCAGGCTAGGAATGATATTATGCAGGCTTACCACGCGGTCAGCAACGTGGCCGCACGGACTGCTGCATGAACTGCAGCGTTGCCGCGTTGGGCCAGTCTAGAATGGCGGCCAGCGATTGCGCATGCATTGCAGCCCGATGAGTTTGGTGGGACTTGAATGTGCCCTCAGGATCCCCAGGAAGAGGAAGTTTGGTAATACTAGCTGCAGCTACAAAAAAAAAGGTCAAGCATGCGCCAAGTGGAAAAGTCCGCTGAAGGTGGAGGGCGTCAGACGGCTTCTCCGCTCGTGTGGAGACACACTAAACGTGGGTTCCCGCAGAAAAACGTGGCAGAACGCGTTGCAGACGCGGGACGCGTTAGGCATTGGCTGGTGATGATGGTGGCGTGAGAACGAGTGGTTGCACTGCAAAGGCGTGGATGTCTTGGAAGCTATCACATCCCTGCTCGCGGATCTTGCCAGTCACGTTGCCCCCTTGCCGATCCAAGCGGCTTGAAACGCACGAGCGGAGCACTCCGACTACGCCACTCCTCAACCCGTCTCTGCAACCCTGCCCCTTCCCAGGCTTTGGCTGTCGCGTCTCACGTCACACTTTCCCACAGACGCTCAATCCAGCACTCGCCAGCGGACACCACAGCGCATCCGCCAAACACAGCTACCCCACGCTCCAAAACCCCTACGGCCTTCGCGGCCCACATGATGACGAGCTCTCTGGAGTCCTCACGGCCCATTCTTGCCAGCGTAAGTCATTTTTACGTATCCACTGCCCGTTTCAGCCGTGCCCCCCTGCTCGACGGCTTTGTTCGCCCAAGACCTGCACACACACGTACTCTCACCTCTTCCTCCTCCCTCCTGCCTGAAATCCACCAGGCCGCCACTCATCCACCACTCAACTACACCACACCAATTACACTACACCAATTACACTACACCACGCCCCCACACACTTCCTACCATGTCCGAACGAACCCAGCCTAACGAGATGGCATCGCAGACGGCCGGCAACCGCGCATCAACACGCATGTCCTCATACAGCGCCACGCCCACACTCACACCCTCGATCGCGCCCTCGCACCTCTCCGCCGCGTCCTCGACTTCCGGCGACCCCAAGTCCCACGACATCAAGACGTGGAACGCCGGCTTTGACCGCCTCGAAGACAAGCGCCTAGTCCAGCAAAGGTACACGCCCTCAAACGAGAAGACGGACGACATGAGCAAGCTGGCCCTGGGCGCGAAGCTGGATCGTGCGCTATCCCGCCGCATGTCCGGCCAGGACGCCGTCTTCCGGCCAAAGGTGCTCGGCGAGAAGAAGCTGCAGGCATAAGTGGGAGGCGCGACACATGACGCCTCATTTTCTATCTTCGCTTTCGCTTCGACAGCTGTTCGCAGCCAAACGGCCATATATTCACGGTTACAGAGTCTGCGAGATATCTTTCGCTGGTGGGCGAGCGAGCGAGCATCCTTGAAAGTCCCAGTCTGTCGCTGGACAGGCTCGAGCCATTGCAATGGGCGCATTTGGAGCGAGCCACACAAGCAAGGCCCCGCCATTGGTGAAGGGCCACTCGCCGTGTGAGCACTCTCGCCTCCGAACAAGGCATCGAGGGCTCGGGCTTGAACTTGGCTCTACGATATACCAGGCGTTACATCTCCTTCTACTAATAAACTTTTGTACTCTTACTGCGCTGGACATGGTGCGAGTAGCATAGTAGCATTTCCTTGGGCTTAATATCAAATAAACGAAATACTCTTTCTGACTTCCTAGTGCGTGTTCTGATCCTTGGCGCAATCCTTCTCTTGTCCTTAAATCCCGAATAGCTTCCCCCGAACAATCGCCGAGGCCATCATCGCACCGTTGCCGTTCGTTTCGCTTTGTGGTCTGATTTCTCTCGGGCCGATTCCGATTTAGCCCGACTAGATTGAAATCATGCCACTTTCCAACAACCTTATGACATATCACTTGTCTAGAGCATTAGAAAGAGCGCTTCATGTGACCTTTCTATGAGGCATTTCTGAACCGCGTGTTACATTACGTTGTCTTATCCTTTATCTCTTTCCGTTTTCCCATTTCTTCTCTCTCACCTCACTTTCTTACTGTCTTTGTAATCAACATAATCTTTGCCAGCTTTGATCGCCTTGTGCTGTGCCTCGCACATTACGGACTCCGCTAGGTGAAGAAAGCCAACATTCACTTCCACTTCTACGGGTCCACCGAAAAGCAATCCACGCCCTGCCACCAGCTCTACTACAAACCAGCAACGAGGCAATACCACACCACCACCACCACCACCACCACCACCACCACTACCACCACTACTACTACCCTCGCATCCAAAAATGCTGATAACGCGCACCTTCTCCCTAACAAACTTCCTCATCGGTTCATCGGCCCTCGGCTTCCAGGTCTTTGTCCTCTACCCCTGGCACAAGAAGCTGGAAGATGAGTTCGGCGAGTTGAAAAAGGAGCATGCGAGATTATTGGAGGAGACGAGGGAGAAGCACAAAGATGAGTTGAGGGGGATTCGGGAACATCTACAGGCGCTCAAGGAGGAGAAGGGGAAAGGGACGGGTGGGAGGTTTTGGTGAAGGAGAAAAAATTGGGGTAGGGGAGAAGAAATGGTGGGTGAATGGAATGGGAGGAGATAAGATTGGGGAAGGAGCTGAAAATTAGGAGAGCGAAGAGGATGAAGAGCCTGGAAATGGCGCACTGGAAATGTACGGATATTTTCCGTTCTACGAGCGTGTCTATGGAGGTCAGGAGACCGCGAGTACAGGATACGCATGATGGAGGCTTCTGTCAGCAATGACGCAAGCGCGAAATTATGTACTTGACAATCTCCCAAAGATTCAAACTCAGGACTTCACCTCTTCGGCAGAACTCTTAACCCGTAGGCAGCCTTTTTTGGCTCGGGGGGCTCTGCACGGCTCGAACAAGTGCGTGGTACGCTACCGCTGCGCCAGGAGATATGTTTGGTGTTGAGATGGGCTGTGGAAGAATGTTTGGTCATATGCATCGCGTGTGGCAATGGTTGTCTGGTGTTTGGAGGCAGGAGTTGGCCGTGAATCGAATGATCAATACATCGGTTTTGTAAATGGCAGAAGAGAGGAGAGGATAGACGGTGTTTGAGACCGACGGGTCATCATGACGTGTCATGATGATCTAACCGCGTATACATACCGGTAAGGCACCAGCACAAAGTACCTCCGCTATTATACTATAATCCAACGTACTCTATACACACAGCACTTCGAGCGTCTTGGAGAAAACGCACCATGTCTACCCCAAATATCGAGCTCCTCACGTCGGCAACGCCCAACGGCCAAAAGATCAGCATCTTCCTCGAGGAACTCGGCATACCCTACAAAACAACCTCCATCGACTTAGGCAAAGACGAGCAAAAGTCCTCCTCGTTCCTAAAATCTAACCCCAACGGCCGCATCCCCGCCATCATCGACCACAGCCGCGACTCCTTCCCCGTCTTCGAGTCTGGAGCGATCTTCCTCTATCTAGCCGAGCACTACGATCAAGACTTCAAGTTTAGCTTCAACGACGCGGACGAGAAGAGCGAGATGATCCAATGGCTCTTCTTCCAAAACGCAGGCGTAGGCCCCATGCAAGGCCAAGCAAACCACTTTGTACGGTATGCGCCCGAGACGATTGAGTACGGCATCAAGCGCTACCAAAACGAGACAAAACGTCTCTACTCTGTTCTGGAAGCCCGGCTCCAAGACCGAAACTATCTGGTAGGGAAGAAAGGCGGCAAGTACAGTGTTGCGGATATCAGTACGTTTACGTGGGTGAGGTGGGCGCCATGGGCTGGTATTAATCTCGTCGAGTTTCCGAAGCTGAAGGGATGGAGTGAGGGCATTGAGAAGAGGGAGGCGGTACAGAAGGGCTTGCATGTGCCGACGGGTGAGGATCAGGTTGAGAGGTTGAGGAGGGATCCTGATGTAGATGATCCGTTTAAGAAATGGGTTCAGAAGGGGCAGGTGGAGGTTGCGGATAAACATGGGAAGTAGATGATAGTAAGAATATTCAGGGTTACATTTCGCAGCTCAGCGAGTATGTACTGGATTTGAGTGAAGGCATAGTTCTGTGTTCTGAGGATACCCAGCTGACAATGTCTTCGGAGCGTGGGAGTGTGAGTCGCTATCGGAGGCAGATAATCTCTTCTCGAAGCTCTTGTTCACAAGTCGTCTTGAGAGTTTTTATGGCTCCGTAATGTAGGGGTGAAGATTGAACTGAGAACAATGTCTTCCCTTGACGATGTGAGTTTGCTCGGGGATCTTTGCGCAAACGATTGGGGATTATATGCCGTGTCTAGCTCACGTTAAAAACTCTCCTGAATCGTCGCTTCGCTTCGACTTCTTCAAGTATTTCTCCTAGCTACTCTTGCTCAAGTGCTTGAACAACCCAGCCTCATGCGGCATGACATGTCAGAGGATAGGAATACGGGCTCGCAGCGCTCTCGCCAGATCTTCCGCCCACCAACTCCGTCATGACTATTGAGAAGTCATCGCTCTTTGGGCAGCAAGTTTCGAAAGCGGTACAATGTATTGGTAAAGTGCGACCTGTGCATTTGCACCAAATGTGGGTCCCTCGGGAGTCGGGATTACGAAAGAGCTCGTTTTTAGTCTCCGATCGCTTGGGCCCACCAGAATGCGATAACTTCATGGGTGACTACAACACCAGAAAATTGAGCTTTATCACTATCTATATACAATTGAAAAGTCTCATCATTTCCAGCTTGATATCTCACTGTGTTGTGTTGTTGTGCACCTGTTTTGTTAAGCAATTTGGTAGTGATATTGCTATCGCGCATTCTGGTGGGCCCAAGCGATCGGAGACTAAAAACGAGCTCCTTCGTAGTTATATGCCTTCCTTTTGGAGCCTAGAAGCCTCGTCTAGCGGTCGGTGCTTGAGAAAGCTCTGAAACTCAATAATTCGAAATCCTGTAGTCCATTATTGCGCTCTCGATGTTTTATCGCAATCATGTGCGTCCTTTCGATAAACGTACAAAATGTCCAGTCTTCGTCGCGACACTTTGCAGCCACGTACAGCGAGGTTTGTACCTGCTTGCACAACCCAGGTGTCGGCTACGATCGTTACCCGGAGAGTACCACGGATAACACAACCTGCCTATTCGAGTAAAAGCGCATTCATGCGCAGTTAACCTTGCGAAGCCTCGCCCATTCGCTGGAATACGACTTTTGCCTCATCGTACATGGATCCGCCGACATGGGATGCATGCAGCTATGATGTCTACTAACAGTGATATGCTTCCGCCTGTCTCCCGGACCGCGGTAGATGAGCACTAGAGTACTGGGGAGGTATAAAGAGGCCGGGTAAGTCTTAGCAATGGGACGCCCAAGCTTGGAATTGCATCTCTACTGGACTTTTCCCTGGGACGTTGTCGTACTGCGTTGAAAGCATGGCTCGTCTTCTCGGTTCCATTGCGAGTCTCTCGCTGGCCTCAATTGCTCTCTCGTCGCCTCTCTCGCCACACGTTCATGCCCGGCAGTACAATGCGACAAGTCCTTGTGCGCAGGTCGGCGCTGCGATCGCAACGCAGAACGTTTCTGTCCCAACTGTGCCTGCATGGTTGGCATACGAATGTATAACCTCAGTACCCTTCAACCAGAGTGCTGCTCTTGCACTAGTCGACGGTGTTGTGCCATACTTCAAGTGGCAAAGCACCACTGCCTGGCTCAAGGACCCCCCGGAGGAGTACGTAGAGAAGATACAGCCACCGATTGACATCTGGGGTAGACTTCAGGGCATTAGAGAGAAGGTAGTCACAGGAGACTATGAGAACGAGTTCGAGGTATGTCTTTCAGTCTACGATTTTCAGGAGCATGGTCTGATTTGTACAAGTTTGGATTTGAACTCTACCGTCTCTTGCAAAGCACGCACGATGGTCACTTTGTCTATGTTCCCGATGTTGTAGGCACTGTGTTCACCTGGGCGCGACCAGTCCCGCTTGTATCTGTTTCCGCCGACGGAAAAGAACTTCCAAAAGCGTATGTCTACGAAGATGTTTTGGCGGAGGCGTTTGGCAATGCCTCGTTCACGCCTTCCCCGATCGCCAAGATCGACGGAAAAGACGCGAAGGAATTCTTAGAGAACTGGGCCCAGTATGGTTCCCTCCAGGACCGCGATGCTTTGTACAACAACGTCTTCTATGAACTAGCTAGTGTATCTCTAGGCCCGGTAGGGTCAGGTATCGGAACCTTCGCAGGTTCTGGGCGAGGACGCTGGATCTACCCCGGTCCTACCACTGAGCTTTGCTTCGCGAATGGCACCATCAGGACCTACGATAACTTCGCCAGGGTTCTCATCCCATTCGATGACATCACTGACGGCGAGAGCCTCTACCAAATATGGTTTACCGGTAACCAGCCAACTGCAGCCGGAGAGCCAACGCCCTCTAACTCTACCACACCAACACCTACGCCTTCCGCGACCTCTTCGGCATCCGCTACGCCTACGATTCCTGCGCCTGGATACCCACCTCCAGTTTTCCGTGAATCGCACAACTTGATTGGCGGCTACTTCCTTGAAGACGAGTACTCTGACGTGGCTGTGCTCTCTGTGCCCTCTTTCGTCGGCATTGACGCACAATTGCAGTTCCAGTCGACTGCAGCAGACTTCCTCGCAGCTGCAAAGGCCGCCGGCAAAAAGAAGCTCGTCGTTGACGTGTCAGCAAATGGTGGAGGAACTATCCTGCTCGGTTACGACTTGTACAAGCTGCTGTTCCCGAATGAAATCGACCATGCAGCCGCTGACAGATACCGCGCATTCGAGACGACAGAAATACTCAACCAGAAGTTCTCCGATGCTGCAGAAGGCGTCCCACGCGTTCTCCCCGATGACAACAACGCAACCCAGTCAGATCTGATAAACAATGTCCTCTCAGCCGTCTTCAACTATCGCACTGATGTCGACGTTAACGGGGAGAACTTCGACAGCTGGCAGGAGAAGTTCGGTCCCGGCCTACATCAGAAGGGCGACAACTTCACCAATCTCTTCAGATGGAATTTAAGCGACACCTTGATCACCCTCAACTCCGGCGGCGTTGACATCCACGGCTACGGACCTCTTTCAAACTACACTCAAACACCACCCTTCGCCGTAGAGGATGTCGTTGTCGTCACAGATGGATACTGCGCGTCTACATGCACCATCTTCTCTGAGCTCATGCGCCAGCGCGCAGGCGTAAAGTTCATCTCCCTCGGTGGCCGCCCACGTGGAGGTATTACCCAGGCCGTCGGTGGTGTCAAGGGCACAAATGACTACCCATGGACGTACATCCAATCCCTAGCTCAATATACAATTGTAGAACTTTCCACGCCGGCAGAAGGCGCACAGCTAAACAAGACGGAGCTAGGAGAATACTGGAACAACGTCCCCTTCGATCGCGCCTCCATAGGCAACGCTTTCAACGTCAATTTCCGTGACGGCATCCGTGATGGCGACGAGACCAACACGCCACTCCAGTTCATCTACGAGCAGTCTGACTGCCGTATCCTGTATACCAAACCTATGACTTTCGATGTGACCGCCATCTGGAAGGCTGTCGCTGACTCCACGTGGGGCGGCGTAAATCACTGCATTGCTGGAGACCTCGGTAGTTACCCAACGCGCATGGCGAAGCGGGAGTTGAGCTTCTCTGAGAAGGCACTGAGCAAGAGGACACAGACCTGGAGGAAGGAACTGAAGGCGGACGACTACCCGCTTGATGTCAGGACCGATCTGCGAGACGTAAACTTCGATGGACACGGCATGATGTGGCCATAGAGCAGAGACGATAAACATCTACAGGAAGTGTTTAACGACCATTGTAGAAACGAAATTCACAAATACCATGTACTCGACCAGTGACACAATGGTGCATAACACTACGGCATAAGCGAGTGCGTCTTTGTACTGCAATCAACAGATCATAGTAGTGCCTAGAGGAACTCGCTGCCTCTTTCTAAAGCTAGGTCCTCCTGTTCGCTCGTGGGTTACAATCTGCGGTACTATTCATAGTCGTTATTCATAGCTGATTACGGGTGAGAGTCAGAAGGGTGTGATGCCAACGCAGAAGACACGGGAACGGTACGGATCAAAGGCATAGTCTTGTGAACATTTGATCTGGATCTCGATTCGTCCGTGAAGGAACGCTGTGCTTTCCTCCTGTGTTCGAAGCAGCGTTAGTACCGGGAGAAACGACCATCCTCGATGGTGGGTGATGCAAAGCATCCTGGAGTGGGCTAGAAAGTAATCGCCACCGATGGAGCCGTGATTGCAGCCCGAGAAAGAGTTTTTGCTTACGCATCGATCGATGTGGTGTATTTGGTGGTGTCGGCGTGATAGCAGCGAAGTTTGCTGGTGCATCGAAGCAAGGATGTAGCTTGCGTCCCACCTGCCGTGTGTAATCCCCGATACCCATTGTGCTGATGAACCCAGTCGCGGGTCTGTAGCAGCAGACGACGCTTATTTACACAAGATATATTATGCCCTAGTTATTGCTCGATTGCAGGCAGTATCGCAGCAGTGTAATTAGTATATAACGCAGGTTGTAGCGGCTTACGCTACGAGCTTGACAAGCCCCGGACCACTTCGCGGACTGTTGAAAGCAGGGGACTTGCGAAGTTTCAGAAAGTAGAAAATTTAGGACTCTGTAGTAAGCTTGGCAACGTTTGTATCGTGCGATGCGCGGCTAAGGATGTTGTGAGCCTTGCCTTGCGGCATCCCGATGAACAACGCGTTTCAGTCATCGTTGTCTACAAATATACATTTAGGTTTGTACCTCACCTTAAGTTTGACTACACTCTCACTGCAGAAATCGAACTTTAATCCGAAAAGCCCCTGGTCCGAACATGTGGAAACGCGAACATTTTACACTTCGGCAGCTCCATCGCCGGGAAGATCGTCGATGGTGGCTTGACATCGCCGATTGCTTGTTACACTACGCTGCGCTACGGAGAAAAGGGTCGATTAGGGCTACAGGTTTAAGGTGCGTGGCATAAGGAATGTTGGTATGTATGTGTCTTGGATGAACACGACAGGTTTGGCAGTCGGTGTGGACGATTGCTGGACTACGAGAATCTGTATGAGATGCTCTACTCCAAATCACACTTCACTCTTGAGCTCAGCAAGCAAGATGTTGAACTCTATCCCCACGTATCTGATAACGATAACGAACCTTATTGCCGGGCAAACCTTCACCCCTGACCTGCCAACACACCAGCCCAAGAAAAACCGGAAGAACGAGCAAGCAGAGCCTAACCCCATCTCACCAATCCGCTGTCCGCACTGTTGCTCCACCAACTCCCACGCGCATACCCCGCCTTCATATAAGCCCCGGAAACAAACCAAAGCCACTAAACACACACCACACATATGCCATCCCGCCCACCCTGAACGTCTTCACAAAGCCGAGAGAAGCCCTGCACACTGTTGATTCGTGCCCGGCGCAAGGCATCGAGCGATCTACCCACCCTTCATCCTTACCATTTGTGGTATAGCGATTGACACGACACATACAGGCGGACAAGGGGGTGAGATCTACATGAGATTTGAGACGGTAATTGAACATTGCGATGTAGAATTCGATCCAAGCCACACATGGATCACCCAGCATGACACTGGTGGGTAAGGAATGTGGATCAGGGTTTGGCGTCCCGCGATGACGAGACGGGTGCGGAGCTTGATGTTACTGACTCGTGAACAAGCAAAGAGTTGCATTGTAAGGGGATGCCTTTACCGGAATGACGCATAGAAGAGTAAAACACAATACATTGTGTCTCATTACCGTCCATCCCTAGGTCATCTAATACTATCCTTGAGCACCTGAAAAGTGCCTTGCATCGACGGATGAAGTTCACTTTAGCAGTTCACGCTATGGCGAAGGTGGGGGGTTACTGCCAACTCTTCGCTTCCCGAAGATCGACGGGTCATAGTTTGTTGCAAATACAAGTCCACTGGTGGGCATGACGTTGCACCGCATGTAAATTAGGAAGTGTGTTGGCAGTGCACAGTCAAAGGGCAGGTATATTAGTAGCCGGTATTAGCCGAGAAATAGTCACAAAGAAGGGATTTAGGAAGGAGGATGTGGGTGATTTTAATTTGTTTAGTCTTGTGAAATTGCATTAATTACTCGTAAAGTCTATAGACAGAGTACAACATATCATTCTTTCGAATTGTCGTGCAGCCAGCCGTTTCAGTGTAATAGATGTGAAGGCCGGCTTCATGATTGCCACCTCGACCGTCTCCTCCGACCGTCGCCCTCCACGGGGCTTCATGATATTTAATAAACCGTTAATATATCTTAGCTCGGATGAACCCCTGTACCGTGGCTAGATAGCGGAACGGCGATAACAACCAGTTCTGGGTGACAACGAATATCCGTGTATCCATGCCCCCAAACCGGATCGTTGCGATGGTTTGTCTGATTAGGCGGTGGGCAGTGATTTTGCTCGACGACCGAGTTGACAGTGACGTGATTTTTTTTATGGCATGGTGAAATATGGATGATGTGTCGACTTTGCTTCAACCGGCACTGTAGCCAGTCATCCTCGCGCAATGACTGCAGTAGTAGCGGTTGGTGCCGATTTGGTACATGCTAGAAAAGGACTCGCGGCGGCAGCGACAGCAGCAAGGGGTGGACGACGAGCCAGTGCTGGAAGTGGAGCTGCTGGAGGAAGTGCTGGAGGCTCGTTGTGGTTGCAAAGGCTGCGGGACTGGATGTTGGGCATAGGCAGCCTGGGTTTGTAGTTGCAGGAGGCGCGACGCGTCCAGAGGGCTCGTCATGTTCAGAGGAGGTGCTGGTCTGAGGGCTAGGAGCGGGTTGGCTGGGTCTGAGGGTGTATATGGTTGGTATTCAGAAGCCGGTATGATAGTCGGTGTTTCCACTGAGAAATGGGCGGCAGGGACGATGCTGAAGTAGCAGAGGGGCTCGTGGTGGAGAGGGTGGGGTGTCAGGTGATCTGCGCGCATGGTATGGCTCGTACGTATCTGCAGGTGGATAAACAAGTGTCTGAATCACTGATGAGCAGGATTTGCCGTCGAATATATGCTTACATGGCAATCGATCGATGCAGAGCTGGCCAGTGGCAGGCCGAGGACTGCGCGGGCCCTGGCGGAGCGATGATTGGAGCATGACCGAAACACTGCGACGCTTGTGTGCAATCGCCCAAGATGCTGGGGGGCTCAAATTGCTGGGCATGAGCAGAATCCGGTGCAGGCTGTGAGACGCCTAGTCGCAATTTTGCATGTTGATCTCGATCGTCGCGTTCGGTTTGAGCGCGGCCGAGCCCCGCATGGCAGAGTGTCCAGGATCGAGGATTCGCACGCCGGCATTTTTGCTGTCTGATTGCGCTCGGAATCAACTCCTGCGTCGCCCACCGCGACATTTCTTCGAGTGACGCTTTTGCCCAGTGTTTCGTGTCCTCGCCACATTTCTCCTCCGACCCATTCGCTGCTGCCGGAGATTTGCTGCTGAGTTCGAAGTTTGCTCAGCCCTGCGAACTGCTGCGCAACCCCCGACAAAACGTACCACTATACGACGACCAAGGCTCTGACGCGGCCTATGATTTGAACTTGCGCTTGAGATAATGTTGAACCGAACCGAACCAAACCAAACCAAGAAACCAACTGAGGCCTAAGCAAAGACAACGACATGTGATAACGCGGCCTACTGGATTATCCCGTCGCCGAAAGCGCCAGCCTCCCTTCTCAAATCCCTCCTTGCCATGCCCCAAATGCGGCAGAGTTGGCATCATCTACTGATTTCAGTATCTGAACACGGACATGGCGACCGCATCACTCACAGCCGGTTGCTGGCCATAAACCATCGTCTATGTCGAAGCGGGCCGAACCGCGGACAGAGGGTCGGGGTCTAGATGCTCAGGTCCACAGTGTACCTCAACGACAACCCTCAACCACAGTCAGGTGGAACAGACTCGTACAATTATGAGGAGCCCCGTAGGAAACTAGAAGTTTAAGTGCAATCGCCCGCAGAATCTCGGATCTCCTGGTCCACCAACGCATGAGCGCTTTCCAGCAAGATCATCCTACCACCAAATTATCGATGGAGCAAAAGGAAAGACGCCTATCCAGGCATGCAGTCGGTGTAAGAGATGACCTGGTTTGTGTAGCCAGCCTGGAATTGTGGTGTGGGCCTGCTTTCACAGTGCCCACTGTCGGATGAACAATTACCGGTACCTGTGTCACGGAAGTTTCCACGGAAGTTTCCACGGTAGCCTCTACCAGAGGATATGGACGCGTACCTGCGTGAATTTTGGTGATTGGACTCGACCGCCAAAATACTCATTCAGGAACTATTGCCGTAAGCACCGTAGTGCTGACCTGCACTGAAGATAGGATCGTGGACCGTTCTAGGCCCTCGAGAACTGTGTAACAATGCCCGAATGATACACGGAGCTCGGCAGCATTTTCTAAACCTTTGATCAGCCTTCGTGGCCCTCTGAATGAGAGGATATTCAGTCACGAGAGCGGACCTGAAGATACTTTGTGCCTCTTCAACAACAGCATACCAGTATTCAAGATGTGCATACGGGCCTAGTCGGTAGCACACGAGCCAGCTAAAGGGGTAAAGCATCTTTGTTCAATTTCTAAGGCTTTCGAGCTCCATTCTAAGCTACTGCTTGTAGATGAGCAGGTTTCTTCTCGCGCAAGGCGGCGTCGAAGATTTCATGGTTCGATCTATGCGACTGGTTGCTGGTTGAGCACCTTGTTCTCGCGCTGCGTGTGAACCCTTTATAACCTACAGAGGATACCGGCTCGAGAGGCGTTAGCAGATGCAGTAGTAGCGACTGCCCCGGCGTAGACGATTGGTGATTGGTGAGCTCAAAAGTTGTTGGTCGATCAACAGTGGATGATAGTGACTGGCGATCGTTGCGAAGAGCATCGGATACCTGTGTACTTAGCTAGGCATTGAAAATCAACTTCGGCACCTGAGAGCATCGTTCGGAAACATCCGTGGCTTCCCGGATGCCAGCTGCAGTGAAGATTGTAACACGTGACTGTACTAAACCGGACTAGCGTACCATGGGCAACGGCTGTCGCCATTGGTGGCTGCCAAGGTTCGGCAATAGCGATCATGTGCAGTGTTCACAGGTCGAATTTGCGTAGATACAGAATCGCTGAGTATATGTCGTTCTATTTCTTCTTCATAAACTTGTGGATATCCGTCTTGATGCTGTACACTATCAGTCGGATCTGGCGCAAACCACGGAGGGCCGACCAAGCGATATGACATGTGCAGAAGGGGCTGCACGGTTGGCTCAGAACAGACATCGGTATCCAGGGCCGATGGGCCATGAGCTGATTTCGTAGGCAGCACTGCGACGCTCTCATTATCCAATATTGTGGTTTCGCCTTTCTTCTCCGGCAACCAAAATCGCGACAAAGCTGGCACCCGTGGCGTCACTATCGTGGCTATCGTCACCGGCCCGCTATCGAAGAACGAAATCACGGCACACAGCCCCCACTCGTTCCTACCTACCCCTCCATCGCGCCTTCCACAAACTTCGCCTCACCAACGCAACACACACTCCAGCATCCGCACCAGCACCATGGGAAAGCCGCCGAACCTATACGCCTTCCAGAGTGCTAACGAGCTTGCGCCGAGCCTGCGCACCTACGTTCTCGATGCCCAGAACGCCGCCCTAGAGCGCCACCAGGTGTTCCGCGTTGCAGTCTCCGGCGGCTCGCTGCCCAAAACGCTCGCGCAGGCGCTCCTGAAGGAAACCAACGGGGATGGCAAAGTCCAGTTCGGCAAGTGGGAGATATTCTACGCCGACGAGCGCGCCGTGCCCCTCGACCACGAAGACAGCAACCACAGGCTGGTGAAGGAGGAGCTTCTGGACAAGATACCAGCCGAGCTAGGAACGCCCAAGGTCTACCCTATCGATGTCAGATACCTCGATGACGTACAGGAGCTGGCCGACCAGTACGAGAAGACGCTTGTCAGTGTCTTCGCGGCGCGCGACAGCGTGAAGCTGCCGCTCTTCGACCTGCTTCTACTTGGCTGCGGACCCGACGGCCACACGTGCAGCTTGTTCCCTGGATCCGACCTCCTGCGCGAAGCCGAAGCCTGGGTGCTCTACATCTCCGATTCTCCGAAGCCCCCGCCGAAGCGCATCACCATCTCCCTTCCTGTCGCGCAACACGGGCTTAGGATCGGCTTCGTCGCAACTGGAGCAGGAAAGAAGGACATTATGCGTCAAATATTCGATACCGATGAGGGACAGCAACTGCCGTGTGGTCTGATCAACTCAAAGGGCGCAGACCGCGTTAGCTGGTTCGTCGATTATGCTGCCATCGAGGGCGTATCCTTCCCAGCACGTCGCGGCAGTCTATAAACTGTACAAGCACTGGAATCCCTTTTTTACATTCATGCATACGCATCATGAAGAAAGGTCGTCCTTCCTGATTCTTATGCGAATGCCTTTCCCACTCTCGGCTCTCGGCTGTGCTTTCGCGATGGATATCCACTAGGGAGTAAGAGGGCCACGTCGAAGTAAGCATTAGGCAATTCAATTAGCTTATCCACCATAGATTACGAACTTTCACTGAGCGTGCCCATGAAGTGACACTATCGCGCTTCCTGCAACGTTACCTAGGTAGCACAAGCTCCGACCACAACATGACTAAGCAGCTATCGATAAGAAGTAAACAACATTCCAAGGTTCAATGTTAGGAAGCACCAGCTCAACCACTATGCACAGATGATGCCACTAGCCGCACCCAACATGTCCCTGAAACCACGTTCACAGATTGCCAAGATCAACAGCGCACCTCCTCGATCACAGGTAACCCTCACCCGTTTCCGTGTTGCCGGCAAGGTCTCACAAGTGCCAGAACATTGCGCCGGTGAAACTAGAGGAGGAAGACAACCACACCGCTAATCATGGCGCTCATGAGATGATTCGCCCTGCGATGGGCAGACCCCAATCTTTTCAAAGCGATGTCGAAAGAGCACAGCGTCGCAGCTTACTGTAGGGAACTTCTATACGTACTGTACAACAACAAGACTGACTTTTTACTTCCGTTTTTAGTCCTCAACCTGGTCTGCATAGATATAACACACGCTCAAGCATACTTCTAGACGTATCTGAGCCGGACTGTGAGTCGAACGACGTGGATCATGGCTCAAAGAATGCTCCGAGTCAGTCAAATGTTGCATCAACAACGCCAGAGGTGCATGTTCAGAAAGCGGTACCTGGGCGGCTTCGACCACGATCGATGTATCAGACTGGTATTGCATCATCTCAGCGCGCTGAGCACGGTGATAAGACAACAGCTTCTCGCTCAATGCGCCCTCCCACTTCAGTAAGCAAGCCTGCCGAGCCGCAAACAGTCGGACTGGGCCGATCGCGTTCTTTGCGAAAACCGAATGCTACAACGCAGTCATCTCAATCAATTGGACCTGCCAACCATACTCGAACGCAGTCCACTAGTACCATAATAGCCGCTCCGCGACACATGGCAAAGCCAAACACGGGCTCGGAACGGCCAAAGTCTCTATTGATGGCGCCTACTCGTAGTTCCAAGGCCAACACTGTTTCTGCAGATACACTCCCCAGCGGAGCCAGGACATCGATCCGGATTGCAGGGCTAAATCGCTCGGCAAGCACGAAAGCCAAACCTGAAGCGTCAAGTGGCAGTGCAGGCACTGGTGCGGCACTCAGGGCCGAAGAGACTCTTACGGCCCAGCCAAGTCGTCGAGAACCCGTATTAGAAGAGCCCAAAAAGACAAATCGGCCAGCGTTTTCCACCCTCCAGCAACATTTCACGCCACGAAAGATAGGCAAAGCCGCGACAGCAACATTTCTCAATCCGGCCCCTATCACTGGAACTCAGTCACTTCCTCCTGAGATAGGCAACCTCCAATCGGAGTTGCTCCAGCTCCACCTTTTGCATCAATCATCAGCACAAGTGAGCAAACGCTGGGAGCTCAGCGCGAAGCGTAGCCTGCATACGAAGTTCGAGGAAGTTTCTAGCCTGCACCAAATTATGCTAGACAATGAACGTGCGGGCCAGGAGCAGAAGAACCTTCAATCTCTCATCGAATGGAGCACTGGCGGCTCAGCTGCTGGATTGGTCGAGCATATTCGGATTCTCTCGGAGCCACTTCACGAGCTTCCATCATTGGTCGAATCTGGAGGTCGTCTCCAACGTTTGGTGGGTGATTTTGAGCATTGGCTGTCGAGTGTGCGAGAACTTCAATCAGCTCGACAACGCCCAAGTGGGGACAAGGACGCTCTTGAAACAGTTAATAGCCTTGGAGACTCGTGGAGAGCTGTGAATGCTGCGTTGACTCGGAAGTTGACCGCGCTCGTACGCGATCTGGACAGACTGGCTCAGCCATCGCCAGGATCAAGCATTGCGTGCATAGTTGACACATGCACGTCGATTTTGCGAGGGATTTTGGATGAGCTGCAGATCATGCAGATGATTGAGGCTGATGTGGTAATGATGGAGAAAGCTTGGGTCGAGGATCGTCTCAGGGCAATTGCGCGGGTTGGTGGGACAGACTCGGTAGATACTGATGGACAGAATGCGGCTTGGCGGGTGTAAGACATTGAATCCTTCCAACGTAAGCTTTGTCACCAGCGATAGTGGGGACAGACTCGATACTCTTACTCGTCCGTGTCTCTTTCCAAACGTTGCGTAGCTTCTGTCCGCCGGCTTATTGACTCAAGGGAAGCTTTGTTTAGTCGATGCTCGCCACTTACTGTGCACGGCATGGCTCTACAAGAGTTCAGCAGATGCGAATTCTGTTTTGTACATGCAGAATCGATGCAGCTGCATATTAATATACATCTGCACGACTGTTGGTTCGCAATAGATAGAGCGGCACGAAGCAAGCAGCCTGTTAGGAGAGCCTGAATGGGTTCGGAAGCTAGTGTATCGGTATTCACTTTTCAGAAGTTGCATAAGACCGTAACTCCCGAGACGTCCGCTACCGCATTCCTACACTGAACTCAGACGAGCAAATTTACTCAGTCAAGGCTCACGGATCAGACGACACAACATCCACGGATACTTCCGGCCCAGTTTCTGCAAATATGATAACCAAATGATCATGCTGACTAACCACGCTAATTCCGGTTGGGTAGCGCTCATCTTACAAACAATCATCAATCGTCTTACTCATCCCTCATCCTTCTCCAAGCTGTTTCTGTGCCTCGTTATGTGTTACCTGTGCAGACTCTCCGCCAATTAACAGGCTTCACACAACCATCTCAATGTTGTGCTTCGGTATGCCGTTGCCGTTGATGTCGCGTTCGACGCCCCTGCGTCTCTCGTGACCGCCTCGTTCACTCGCATCCGTGTATTTTGACAGCTGCTAGCTACCTCCTTTCAGCGTGGTCATTCAAATTTTGACTCTGATTTTCATATTGTACAGGGTCCGGTGCTGCAGTGGCGCTAAGACTGATTTGTTGGTGGGCCTTCGACTGAGGATTTCGTGTACATTGACACCTTGCAACTCCGGATCTGTCGCCAAACCAAGACTTCCTGCGCTAAGAGTGTCATCGTATTGTTTACGAACGCTTTACCTGCCGTTCTACACGAACCCTCGCCTCAGGGACCGTGCCGCCGCAAACAGAGCTGCCACATTGAAGATTCCTATACGACTGCCAAGCTCACACACGGCAATTATCGCACATTCACCCTACCCCGGACTGTCCTTAGTAACTCTGCAGCATTTCTGCTGTACTTGTGGATATTCGGCACAGTAGATCAACCCAACTATTGCTAACGCTGCCAACTCGAATGGCGCAAAGCAAAGGCTGCATCAGTTCTTCGAGAGCTAGTTCTACTTATGGATTCATGGACGGACAGGAAGCGACCGTGGGAGGAAGATAACCCCATAGGCCTGCAAGTTAAGCGCCGGGGCTCGACAATCACGGCTTTTGTTACCCAGCATCCTTCCCCGCTCCCGCCACAAGCCGGTTATAACACTCACGGCCATCATATGCAGGACCAGATACGGCTACCGCCACTCTATACCCTATCCAGCAGTAAATCAGCAAATACCATCACTTCCAGTTCCTCACAATACTCGCTCCCAACGCAGGAGGCTGCGCTACTTCACGAATCGAGACCAAGATCCCAGTCTCTCTTCAATATCTTCCAAAATCCTCATTGGGAAGAATCTCAACCAGGCTACATAGGTATGGACATCTCTTTCCACCGGAGCGCGTCAAGCGGAAGCGCGGAAGCCAAGTGCGGTTAGCGCGGACTCATCTCCCATCGGAGTACTCGATCTAGTCTCTCTCCTTTCCTATTTCCAGGTCTTAAATAGAACTGAGACAATCACAGAGTACTCGAAAATCTATCCTCGGAATCTATCCTCGGATGCTTCTCCCCCACACAGTGGTACCGAAATATACACTCTTTCCGGCATTGGCCCCGCGCCTGCAACAGGGGCTTTGACTTGTTGTTCATCCCATTGCCAGGGTCAAGAATGCTCGAACACCCGCTCTTTAATGCGCAAATTTGCCGCGGACTTGACTTCGCTGGATGCTAAAGTGGGAGTTCTAACACATAGAGAGCATCACTCCTTCGACGAAGTAAGTAGCTCCATCCAGTATCGTGCTTATTGTTCAAGTAACGTCATCGTCCATTATTACCATGCTTATGGCGCTAATACGCTCTGACAGCCGCCCGGATCTCGTCATCTCAACACCAGATACGCACTGCAATGGGCAATTGCCCTTGTGCAATGGAATAACCGCAGACTTGAAGAGCATATAGAGCAACGAGTTTCACCTAGCCCCGAGTCGCTGTTACCAATCAACGCTTCACCGGGCATGAGAAGAAACCAACACCACCTCGAGGAGCGTGAGGAGTCGCCTCCAACAAAACAATACCCCACTCACCATGGGTACTCTGATTTCACCCGTCTAGGTATGCTTTCGGAAGATACTCCAAGAACGCCATATGGAAATGAGACGACCCCACTGGCAAACTCTTCGCATCACAGCACGCCATCTTCTGGATCCATATTCATGCATTCGCAGTCTCCTATGCAGGTTCCACAGCTCATGCGCTCCGCTATCCTACCTTCCCCATCTTCTCTCAACTTCCCGAATCCTCATACTCTACCGACCATGTCGCCACCTGCTACATCAGCACCGACGTCAGCACAGAGCGCTCACTTGCAGGATCTCCAGCACCAGATAAGTGTCAAAACACTAGCTTTTCAGACTCTCCAGCGCGAACATGACAGCTTGCTTCAGAAGTTGGAGCGACAAAGAACAAAATGTGCCACGCTCGAAAGGAAGTTCGAGGTCAGCGACGTCGAGATTAACAGCCTGACTGATGAGAAAGAGAAGCTGCAAACACAAGTGGTAACAATGGAAACTCTGGTCGAGGAGCTACAGCAGAGCCGGGATGAAGCCCGGCGCCAATTAGTTGACAATGGAACGCAGTACATGCGCATCATGGAGATGGCAAACCGACTGCAGTCACAAGGTGCAGACGACAAGAAGGCAAGTAGTCCCATGCACGAACTACACGTGAGAAATACGCTGACTTTTTGCCTCCACGCAGAAGTGGGAAGCGGAGAGAACCGAATTGGAACAACGAATTCGTCTACTGGAAGAAGCTATGGTGACTGGTATGGAACAACCAACACCAAGGTCAGATGCAGAACAACAGGCAAGCGCCAGTTCTGTCCCACTCCATACTGGACTGGCACACACTCCTTCCGTCCCGATTTCCTCACAAGCGGAGACCATTAATGTTCTTCGTGCAGAAGTCGGTCGCCTTCGATCACGAACCCAGACACTCGAATCGGCCGTGCACATGATGCGACGAGAAAGCATATCCATTCAGATAGCAGCGCGGCAACTCGTGGAATCTGGCGGTAAGCTAGAAGGCGTAGCACAAGGCGCCGTAGGATGAGGTGGTTGGGTGCTGATTTCAAGACGGCATTCATCTCAGGCACCATTAGTTACCAGCACAGTGTGTTATGAAAGTCTCAAGTCCCAATTATTAGTTAGATTCTCAACACCCAGACTCTAATAACTCGTTTAGTTAATAGTAGTAGTAGCCTTTTCGTGACTTTTTTTATAAGCAGAGCAGAGTGACTTAGAGGCCTCTTGTAGATAAACAGCTAATTTACAATCATAGATAGCTTTCAGCATTTTAAATATCCAAAAGCAGTACATAGATGATTGTTCAAGCTGCTGTAGGGTGTTGAATTAGCTCACTCCTATTGGATCTAGGGCTCTGAAATAGCGCTGCCATATTACACCTTGTCTGTATACTCGGATATATACCCAAAGTCTAAAAAGCAGTTGGAACCAGCCTACAAATCTTTGTTTGCTTTTGACAGAGCGTTACTTGTCTGCGGTTGATGATGTTCGCCCCAGTGTTAAGAGACGGCCCTACGAGTGAACAGGACCACGGGTGAAGAAAAGCTTGAAAAAAAAGCAGTGAACCCCTCTAGACAATGGTGTTTTTCCTATAGGCTGCTAAATAACGGTGTGTTCGCTCCAAATACCATCCAAGACTTTCACCGGTCACCAGTATGCATCAAGCAGGGTGGTGCGGGCTGTAAGCAACAAGCGTCCTAACAGGAATATTCCGCCCCAAGCGGCTGACATGACTGTACAGTTTACTAGGACGGAAACGCGAAACTGTACAGCTTTGATTCCTCGTACAGGTCGTGTATAGATAGATCTGCTGCTGCGTTTACTGCCGCAACTGATCACTAAGCTTCCACCCTTGTAGCCGGGAAAGGGTGCAAACCTAAATGTTCGGGTACCAGTACCACCCGAAGCTTTGAATGAATGTGAGTGATTAATGTTATCCAATGGAAATGACCCCATAGTCGTTCACAACATGGTGTTAACACTTCGAGACCCTAGATGTGAAAGCTTCCCTGTCCGGGCGGTGCTCCGGCCTTTGCCTCGCTAATCTATGCTATATGTTACCCCTTATACTAGGTTCCCCTTTCTCAAACGGCCCCGCATCACTCAGCACACAGCTTTGTCTCACCATGACCTCGAAACTCGCCGATTCGTCACTACACCGGCAGCTTCCTGATGTGTCTGCTTAGCCTTCAGTCTCTCGTAGCACATAACTAGCTAGAGGGTGGTAGAAATCCCATCACGCACGTCAGCACTTTTGTGTACCATGGAGTGCTGACGGGGTGGCACCACCACTCGCAATCGATGTGTCATAGGCTAAGACAAGAAGCGTCAACACTGGCGAGCGTGCTCGATGGGTATGAGTGCATGCATGCGAATATATGCAGCCTACAAGTATGTGGTAGTTGTTTTTTCTTCCGCGAGCGAGTGAGATAGTCTCTCTTCTGTTCACTGTCTGCGAAAGATGCGAAACGTATTCCGGAGTTCCGTTATCCTAGAAACAATGGCCAACTCCATACAAAGAGGTGAATTATGCTAGCAAAACAAGGTCGCCAGCGATATACGTCTCGGAAGCAGAAGTTGGGGAACCTTGGCTGATTTTCTGAAGCGAAAAGTAGGCGTCCTGCTTGCTTGAATGCACTATAACTGGCACGCGCCTAGATTGCGCTCCGTCAGCGGCTGCGCTATTCAACTGGGGAGTCTCGGTAGGCGGCAGAGGCTCTGTGACTCTGGCGGACGGACTCACAGTGTTCAGTTCAACATCAACAGACAATGCACCCACATAGTGAGGAACACCAGGTGTATCAGCGCACCTGGAGAAGACGTAGGACTACACTGGTAGCATGATGAATTACGGGGACCAGCGAAATATAGCTCTGCTCTGAAGTGCAACACGTGGGTACCAATGATCGGTGGGTACAGTGACATGGACAGCATAGTCGCGATAATATACAACACATGAAGTGCGTAATTGCAATATATTTCCTGTGCAATAGAGAAGAAAACAAAAACACACAACGCCATGTATGCAAAATATCAATGCGCCTTCACAATCCTAGTAGATACATAGTTCCAACATGTCAACGTAACAACAGAGACAAAAAGAAAATCCAAGGAACAGCAATACTATCGCTTCTCAACGAGAAGAATGTGCATAGCAAGGTAAGCAAGCAGAACAAACGAAGCACCGAATACCCCAAGCCCGATGCAGTCCCTCCACAACGCTTGTGTGTTAAACCCGAAGGAGCTTAGGATAGCAGACCCGGGGACCTCAATATCAAGGCCATACTTGTGGTCGATGAGGGAAAGATATTTAACTTCGTTGACGATGAGGCCCTCGAAAGCATAGTGGAAGATTGACAGCTGTGGTTATCGTTAGCATGTACACGAGCAATAGTATATTTTCTGATGACTCACCGATTGCAGCCACTTCGCCACAGCAGGAATACTCTCCTTGTTCAAGAAGAAGCCCGAGAACAACAAGCTAAACAGCATAACAAGCACACCGATCAAGTTCGCCACACCCGAGTTGCGGAACACGATGCCGATGAACAAGAAGATAGCAGCAGCTGCGAGGTTGAAAAGCACGAGGAAGAGCGTAAACTTGAGGAAGTTGGGCCACGCTGGGATGAGGCCTGTCATTGGGTAGACGATGATACCGAGAATAAGGGGCGGAAGCAGGCGGAGAGGAATAATGTCGAAGATGACCTTAGCGGCGAAGTATGCTGGCGGCGAGTAGTAGCCCTTGGCGCGCTCGCGGGTAAACAGTAACCTCTCAGGAGCGAAGACGGTCAGGATAGTCAAGCTGCTGAAGCCAAAGAGCGACAAGACGAACAAGAATAGACCCAGACGATTCTGGAAGCCCTTGATGTCGTCCGTGAGCCCGTAGAAGAGGAAGCCGAGGAAGACTGCTAATACGATGGCGATGGCGTAGTGGGTGAGCATGAGCATCGGGTTGCGGTACAGGTTGCGCCAGGTACGTCTTGACAAGATCCTGAACTGACCGAAGAGACCAACCTTTCGGAAGCCCTTCACCTTGCCGGCGGCTACGAATCCATTTGCTTGTTGAACTTCATTGGTGCCGTTGGCTTGGTTTGCACTTGCAATCGAGCTAGCGATATCCTCACGGATACCGGCGGCAATGTCCGAGGAGGCGTAGGCGTTGATGAGTATATCCAGGTTCGTTCCAGTGCTACCATTTGCGCGAGGAGGAAGCTCGTCAGGGTCCTCAAGGATCTGTGGAGGCACACCACCTTGTTGACGGGTGAGCTTTAGCCACTGAGCCTTGATGGCGCCCCTACGGTCATAGGGCGCTTCGTCATCCGTTTTGGGGGACATGGCACCATCTGCGGTAGGAGCAGCGCCCTTCTTCCTTGTGAACAGCTCGCGATCTTGCTGTTGTTTGATCGACGTCCTTCGCTTGCCCTTGGGTCGCATACTAGAGTTGCTAGGACTGCCAGTAATGTCTCGCTCAAGCTCGGAAGTGTTGATGCTGGGAATGGATTTGACAGCAATTGCGCTGCTTGCGCTCGTATTCAGCCCATCCCTGTTAAAGATGGAGCTCTCCTCATCGATCGGCCGGCGTGCCTCACTCGCATGCATGGTAAGGTCTACAATGTAATCCGCAATGTTGAAGCCGGGTGGACAGGTGTAACCGAGTTCGTCAAAGTATGTCTGGCAGCTCTCGAAAGGACCCGAGTACACGGCCCTTCCCTTCGCAAGCAGTATCAACTGGTCGAAGAGGGCTACGATGTTCGATCGCGGCTGATGGATAGTGAAGACGACAGTTCGGTTGTAGCTCTTGACGAGGTTGACGAGGCATTCGACAACGTTGAACGCATTGTACGCGTCCAGTCCGCTCGTAGGCTCGTCGAGGAAGAGAATACTGGGCGATGTCACAAGCTCACATGCGATACCAACGCGACGCTTTTCTCCACCGGAAATCCCACGGCCGCTTTCTTCCGAGCCAATCTTCTGGTTGCGGATGTGGTAGATACCGAGTTGTCGCTCAACGTCCTCGACCTTTTGCTCTTTCGATGTGCGGCTCATTTCCTTGGGGAGACGCAGGAGGGCCGAGTCGAGGATGGTCTCGTGGACAGTCAGGGTAGGTAGTAGGGTATCTTCCTGGTCGACAAAGCCTATCACACTTCTAAACTCGTCATCGCGGACCTTCTCACCGTTCAGATAGAAGTCGCCGCTGTCGGCTCCGATTTTGTTTTTACGAGCCAGGAGGTCCAGGAATGTAGTCTTGCCAGCACCCGAAGCACCCATTATTGCAAGGAGCTCTCCAGGATGGACTGCCCCTGAGATGCCAGACAGAATCTGCTTTCCGTTGAGGTTGTAGGCAACATTTTCGAAGAAGAAAGCAGCTGGCTTGTGATCGGCTAGCAGCTTCGCATCCTCGTCTTCTTCATCGTCGGAAAGATGGATGGGGCCGTATCGCCTGCTCTCAGCACGGTGAGTGAGGTACCATACGGCCAGGATAGCTGCTACGATGAACAGGGCGCAGCTAGCAATGACTCCAGCAATCAACGGTGTGTTGATCTTCTTGATAGGCCTTTCGTAGCCAGGCACTTCGGTCTGGTACAGACACTCGCCAGTGTCGCATTGCAGGAAGATGCTCTCATCGCCGAAGATACTCTGTATCAGGTCGTTCATGGCGGGTTCTGAGAAGATGCTCCCGCTTTCCTTGCTGTTAATAGCTGAGATTCCTCTGAACTCGGCAGGGCCCTTGATCGACTCCTTCAAGAAGTCACCGATATCGACAGAGCCATCCTCGCCACAGAGCATCCTGTCTGGCACGCATTCGCATTTTATGTTCTCACATCTGTATCGCGTGATGTTGCGGTCGGATTCGGCGGTGAATTGGGTAGAGCACGTGTCGAGGGCGCAGTAGAAGGATTCTCTCTGGTCGACCCAGACTGCGATTGTTAGCTATAGACTGGCGGGCGACTTGGATGGTACCTACACTGGAAGTTGCAATCCTCTGTCTCGGCATTGCAAGAAAAGGTAGCCTGCGGTTTCTTGTCCTTTAGCGTATCGAGGATCTTCCTGTTCGTGATGTCGCAGATCTGGAAGTTCTCCTTGACCAGCTGGCCATCCTTGTAACACACCCCGCCCTCTTTGCCCGGCATCATAGCGTTGCAGGCCTTGTTAGTCTGGCAGACGTTGCAGTTGATGCCGGACCAGCCCTCTGTGCATTCGCACTCCTGCGCGCCTCCTCGTGGCGACCGGTCTTTCCCATCTGGCAGCGCGCCACAGAGCGGCTCGGAGCAGTCCTCGCCCCCGAATCCTGGCCCGCAGTTGCATCTTCCATTTGCCTTGCTACAGTCGGCGAACTGCTTGCACTTGAAGTCCTCGAGGTTGCAGTTGAAGCATGGGGGGCAGCCGTCGGGGCGGTCGCCGTAGATAGAGAAGAGCGAGGCGGGCGCTTCGGCGAGGGAGTAGTTGGCGAAGGTCTTGTAGGCGGTAGATGCAGGCACCAGGCCGATGACGGCGACGAGCGACGTCGCCCAGGCTGCTTGGCGCATCGCGTGTGTGAGGCGCGATGCGAGCTCTAGTAGGGAGCTGCGATGTCGCGTGTGGCTTCCTGATCGGTCTCACAGCTGCCAGCAAGCAAGAGCAACTATGTGGGGAGCGGGGTTTGAGCTGAAGGGCTCGCGATGGTGAAGAGTTTCAAGGAAGGCGGTGCAGCGGAGGCGGCCAGAGCTGCTATCGCGGAGGTGCCTGCCCATGATTCGTGGGGGCTGGCCAAAGTACCCAGCCAAGCCTCATGGCGGACCGTTGGACCGAGGCACAGGCGCATCATCATCTATCTTGCGTGCACCACAGTAAGTTTGGGCGCAGACAACGGCCTGCCATATGTTCTATCACGACTTCACGGTGGTGTGAGAACGTGATCGCGCGACAGGCGCCGTCTTGCGGTGATCCCTTGTCTGGCCGTCGGTAGCTCCCTCTAGCTGGTAGCTCGGCCCGCCCGAATGGAACCACTTGGACATTTCGACGTTGAGCGGTGCCCTATGTCAATCCGGACAGTATGTGAAGCTGATGTACTTTTCTTCTTCATCGTGATTTAAACTTACTGTCCTACATCTCACACGCAATATGGTCAAGATTAATGACTTCGCCGTCGAGTCTGTGAGTCCCTTCCCCGCATTCTTGCTTGCCCCCATGGGAAACTCACCATGCGTAGTGGATGGACGCATACGAGACCAAGTGCAAGTACAACATCGCCGAAACATGCTGCGCCTCAATCTCCATCGACCAGCTGCGCGAGCTCTGTGACAACAAAGACCGCCAAGTCTTCGACACCTCGAAGATCCTCGACTACGGTGCCATTAGAGGAAGCGATGACCTACGCAACAACCTTGCGCGACTGTACTCAGCAAAAGTCACTACGCCACTATCGCCAGACAGCATCCTCACCACGCCTGGCGCCATTCAAGCGAACTATTTGACTGCTTATGCACTCGTTGGCCCAGGCGACCATGTCATCTGCCATTATCCAACCTATCAATCGCTCTACGAGATTCCTAGCCAACTGGGTGCTGAAGTCGACCTGTGGAAAGCAAAACCCGAAAACGGCTGGGTCCCAGCAATCGACGACCTAAAGTCGCTCATCAAGCCCAACACCAAGCTCATTGTCATCAACAACCCCAACAATCCCACCGGTGCCGTGTTGGGCAAGTCATTCCTGCAACAAGTCATCGACATCGCTTCAGCCAAGAACATCACCATTATGAGCGACGAAGTCTACCGCCCGCTGTTCCATTCCATCAGCCCACTAGACAAGGAGTTTCCACCGTCACTACTATCGATGGACTATGCCAACGTTGTTGTCACGGGCTCCATGTCCAAAGCGTACTCGCTCGCCGGTATCCGCATCGGCTGGATTGCATCTCGGAATTCTGCCCTCATCGAGACCATCGCCGGGGCGCGACACTACACTACCATCTCCGTCTCACACCTTGACGAACAAATCGCGGCATACGCCTTGCATTCATCGACAGTGCACGCGCTGCTGGCACGCAACATACAGCTGGCAAAGACCAATCTCGCGCTACTCGACAAATTTGTGCTGAAGAACGAGGATGAGTGTGAATGGGTGAAACCTGTTGCGGGTACTACGGCCTTTGTCAGGTTTCACAGGGAAGGGAAGCCGGTGGACTCTGTCGACTTTTGCAAGAAGCTGCTGGAGAGTACCGGTGTGCTGTTCGTACCTGGAAGTCAATCTTTTGGCGAAGAGTTCAAGGGATACGTGAGGATTGGCTTCGTCAATCAGACGGATGTTGTGAAAGCGGGGCTGGATGCAGCGACCAAGTTTATACGGAAGAACCTGGATGATGTTGACTTGGCTGCGTAGTAGAACGGTCGCTCCAGCCTCGGCGGTTGGGATACGAGTTGAGAAACACAAGGCCTGTCTCAGCAATGGAAAAAGACCTTCGACTTTTCTCCCGACGTATAGAATATTCCCTCATTTAGAACACAAACGTCCGCGCAAACTTGCGATCCAGATCCTCATACTCCTCCTTCATCATCTTACTCCTCAGCTTATTCAACCTCATCGTAACACCCTCCTCCTCTCCCTCCAAATTCTCCACTTCCTCATCCAACCCCTTCGTCCCCTTGACCTTCCACACCAACCCCGTCAACCCGCCACTCTTCGCCTTGTCGCGTTTCTCTCGGGCCTCAGCAGCGAGGTACGTCATTATCTTTCCCCAAGCTTCCAGACCGACTTCCTCGCACTGTTCGCACTTCTTGCGGAGGTCATCTTTTGTCCGGATGGAGTCGAGAGATTGGGCGAGTTTGGATGTCGAGACGGCGTCGCGGACCCAGGAGAGGCCTTGTTGGCGTTGGGTGGGTGAGGAGCTAGCGGTTGCGAAGAGAATCTCGCCGATGTAGTTCTTCAGAGCTGCTTCTTCACAGCGGTCGGTTTCTTTGCGGAGAAGGGGTTCGTCGCCTGATGGTGGGACGGGTGGGTAGTCAGGTTCGGCCAGGAGACTGACAAGAGTACCGATTAGACTTGAGTCTTTTCTTTGTTCTGTGGTGAGGATGCGGGCTTCGTCTGCGCCAAGACGGGCACGGAGAACGGAGATGAAGATTGGTAGTGCCGATGCTACTCTTCGCTGTTCAGCCAGGAAAGTGGCTAGGTTTGTGGCGGCGTAGACGACGTTTGAGGTTATTGCCTCTTTCGGTGCCGTGAATGAAAGGATGCCAGTCTCGCGATTAATGACTGTTGAGGGCTCGGGTGTTGGCAAGCCTGCAATAGCAATGTCGAGAGCCCAGCGGTACATCTCTTCCGCCGAGTCGGGCAACTTCTTGAAGCTAAGCCAGTCGGCATAGCCCAGTGCGGCCGATAGTCTCTGATAAGTGGTGAAGCCTTTCGACGTGATGATCTTCAGGTAGAATGTTTCTGGTGCTTCCGCAGCGGGCACGCGATGCTCCTCGTCCGGTGGTTCTGGCATTCCAGGTAACACAGCTTTCGGTCGCGGGTTCGTTGCCGACTCGATGAATTCCGGTGCCCATACATTCCTCCTCCATTTTTCTGTCACCCATCCATCTAACCGCTCTGCTGCTCCCGCCATGTCCATGAGCACTTCATAGTACCCTTGCCGCCACTCTTCGCTCTTTGCAGACACGTCGAAGCCGGCCTTGCCCACGCCAGGTACCAGGATACCCCCTTCTTCTAGCTCCATCAAGCCCGCACCATCCTTATTCGGGTGCTCCAGCCTATTCAACGCATATTCCAGCTCGGAATACACCCGCGCCCAGTTGGGGAAGCCCTCTTCCTCGTTGTTCTCCGGGACCTGCCACCACTTGCCCCTCCTAAACCTGACTCGTGTGATCAAGCTCCATTCATGTGGCGACGGGAATGCCCGCTCTTGCTGCTCGCTCAATATCCCCAAGCTGGCGACACTGAAGCATGACGTGAGCAGGAAGATCAGTATGCTGTACCGTACACTTAATTTTGCCGTCTCTTTGATGAACTTCTTGTGGTTGACACTGATAGAGAACAGACGCTGCAGCTGACCATTGGAGAGGTGCTGGCCCGAAGGGTAGAGGAACGGGAGCTGTGGCCGCAGAGAGCCTTGGTGCGCAGCGAGGATTTGGCGGGGGTGTCTGTACGAGAACTGGCGCGGACACGGGCGGTCGGATGTGCGAGTGGTCTTGGAGCTCAGCGCTCCTCGCGGGACCTGTATGCGATGCGCTGAAGGCCGCATTGTCGCTTGCGACTCGAGTGCTGTGTTGCGGAAGCGTGCTTTCGAGGTTCGGTTCACGCCAAGAGGATCTGCGCTCACCGCCGGCAGAAAAGTTCCTCCAAATCTCGGAACTTTCAACTTGTCGCTCCACCATCCAGACACCAATTTTGCGCGCCCATCATGTCGAGAACCAAGGAAGAGAAGATCGAGAAGAAGCGCAAGCGCGATACTGAGGTGGCAGAGGACGCACCCAAAAAGTCCAAAAAGTCGAAGAAGTCTGCGGACGTTCAAGATGCGCCAACATCCGACGTCGACGACCCGATAGTCGAAGCGAAGAGGGAGAAGAGGGAGAAGAAAGACAAAAAGGAGAAGAAGTCGAGCAAGTCCAAGGACAACGTGGACACGTCGACGGTCGCAGATGCTCTCGCAGACACTGCCCAAGATGCGAAGGACAAGAAATCGAAAAAGTCCAAGAAGTCCAAGGATGCTGATGTCGCGGAGAGCGCACCAGCAGACGAGGCAGCACTTATCGACGAGATGAAGGCCTCTGAAAACTTCATCAGCCTCAATGACGATGAGCCAATGCCCGATGCGACCGCCTCGAAAAAGGAAAAGAAGAAGTCGAAGAAGGACAAGGACTCTAAAAAGTCTAAGAAATCTAAGAGGAGCAAAGACGTCGCCGACACTGAGGACACGCCCATGGAAGACGCTGTCGCTGAGCCGGAAGAGCAGAATGGCACAGCAGAAGACACTCCCGCGGAGACAAATGGAGTAGATGTCGATTCCAAGGCTGCCAAGAAGGAGAAGAAGGAAAAGAAGAAGGAAAAGAAGGAGAAAAAAGATAAGAAAGAGAACAAGGCCAAGAAGACGACAGAAGCTACGACTAACGGAGAAGTCTCTGCCGAGGAAGAGCCCGCGGCTGAGACCAACGGCGATGCTGCTGCAGAGGAGGCGGACGCCGAGGAAGGCACAGAAGAAGCAGAGGGCGAAGAGGCCAAGGGAAAAAAGGGGCGATTCATCGTCTTCGTCGGTACGTCTATAACCACCATCCTCCCTCTATCCTATCTAACAAGCACTAGGCAACCTCCCCTACAGTGCCACCAAAGAGCAAATCCAAGAGCACTTCGCAAAGATCAAACCTATCGAGATCCGTCTGCGCACATACAAGGGCACAGAAAAGTTCATGGGCACATGTTTCGTCGAGTTCGACCGCTACGATCGCATGGAGACGTGCTTGAAGAAGTACCACCATTCGCTGTTCCCCGATGGCAAGAAGAAGAGTGAAGGTCGCAAGATCAACGTTGAGCTGAGGTAAGCATCCACAACCTATATTCACGCACCTTCGCTGTTTTTTTTTGTACTAACGAACTTCCAGTGCTGGCGGCGGCGGCAACGGTGAAGTCCGCAAATCCAAGATCGTGGCTAAAAACGACAAGCTCCACGATGAGCGTGCGCGCGACCGCGAGAAGCGCGCTGAACTCGAGATGAAGCAGGGCGAGCGCAAGGAGAAGAAGGAGTCGAGGAAGAAGGGCGACAAGGAAGGGGATGAGGCTGATGAAGCTGAGGAGCCCAACACCTTTGGCATGAATCCGGCTCGTCTCGCTATGATGTCACGCCCTGCGCCGCCTACGCACAGGCAGAGGTACTAGGCTCGCGAGTTTGGTGCTACGGCATGTGTTGGGCTATCTCTGGGCTTGAAGACTGCGATCTGTTTGATTTGTCTGCGATATAATCTGGCCATGTCGCTTGCTTTGGAATGAATGTCGGTCGACGGCTCCCATGATTTCACAGCTTTAGACGTGGGAATGTTATTTTTTATCTTGAAACCACATGTTCTTCCACACAGCACAAATTTGTCTTCACAAAAAAACCCCAATTTCGTCTCACAGGGACAGTAGGTTGGTAGGATATACTTCTTCATTCATAGCTCGTTATTCTGAACGGAAAAGGAGTGACTATCAAACCAAACCAAATCCACATATACATACACAAGGAGTGCCCTGTAGTTGGATCTCACGCTACCAACCCCCAGACTTATCTTCCACCCTCACCGCCAAAGTCGTTCTCTCCCACACTCAACAACCACCGAGGCCAAAACACCCTTAGTAACCAGTGCCATAGCCACCCTTGGTCGTGCAGACCGTCGTGGTGCCAGTGGAGATCCAGGTAGTAGGCACTTTCGCGGTCTCAGTGACAACGGAACGAGTCGTCAGCGTAGAGATGACCGTCTCCTTAGCGGTAGCGACGCTGGTTTTGTACGAAGTGCCGGTGGAACTGTGTGAGCGTCAGTAAATGCCACCCGAAGTAGGGGGAGATTGAGCTAGACTTACACAACAGGGACAGTCTCGGTCTTGACCTCGGACTTGACCTCACTCTCCACTGTGGTATTGTAGATGGTGGTGACGGTGCTGTATGTCTTGATTTTGTAATCGGTTGTGAGCGAGGTGATGGTATGGTGTATGGTTAATATCTTTTTGGCTGCGTGGTGTAACTAGAAGCTTACCTTGGTGCTGTAGCCGGTGGTAGTGTAGGGGCATGGCGACACGGTTGTGGATGGCTTGTCAACGACAGTGGTGACGGGGATGACCACGGTCTTGGTAGACAGGTAGGTGGTCTTGCCTTCTCCGACGCTGGAGGTGGTGAAGTATGCTATATGACGATTAGCCTTGTCTCGTGTGGGGGTGGGGGTCTGTTGGTACACGTACAAGGAGTGCAGACGGTGGTCTCCGTGGCGGGAGGAGGGACCGTGGAGCTCGTCTTCGGAGGAGGAGCAGCGGAATAGGGGGTGGTGGTCTTAGGAGGCGGGGCAGCGGAGTAGCCTGGCATAGCAACAGCGACAGAGGCCGAAGCAATGATGGCTAGGATGGTGTTCTTGAAGAGCATCTTGAATGACTGATATGTATGATTTTGAGGATCCAATGAAGCGATTGAAGGTGTTGAGCGATTGTGCTGCGGGGAGTATGTAGAGTGAGTGTTGGAGTTTTCACGATGCTGATGATGCTACTTGAGCGGGAGCGAGAGCCCTGTTTTATACTTAGTTCCGCCTTGCAGACATATACGATTGCTCCTCTTGCAGTCGTACCCATAAGCACACTTCCAACACACCATTCACAGCATGCACGAGGCAGGTTCGATTGCTAGTGTCTTTCAAGGGCGATCATTCATACGAGCCGTCGTACCTGGCGCACGTTATCGTCACTCAATCCACTGACCGAGACACCGCGGAGCTACGCTAGCGGTCTGCAAGTAAGACGATAATATATTGAAGAGGGCTGATATATGTCGGGATGGTGCCATCTCTTTAGACGTATGCATCGATGCGTTCGGGATGGCATCGGTAGTGATTGAATCGATGATGGAGACTTGAGTGACTCAACGAAATAGTGCACGCAGAACGCCATGTCGACCCTGGAGGCTGACTATTGGGAAACTTATAGGCTGTTCGGGTTCCCTGAGTGGATGTATAGACTTCTCATTTGATGAATACTCAGAACAGTAAGCGGATTCTTCTCGCGAGTATGGCGCGAAGTTGTTGTTTTCCGGGACTGTAACGACACAAACAATCACCCATATCTATCCTGAAACTACGTCATCTGACGTATAACAGGTCGTTGAGAAGGACGTCGGGAGATTATGATGACCTACGCTGAATGTCTATTGTGGGATCAATACCGTACACAACGCACGTTCTTCGTCGTGCAATATGCTGTATCCACGCATGGTTTCCGAACCCACTGGGACGTAATAGAGTAGCGGAATGAGGAGAAGATCTTGGTCAGGAACCAACAACCACATATGTGTGCCTGGCGCTGATCATCGTATAGCAGGCTAATATCATCTCGTTCTCGCCCCGGATTCTGGTGAGGGGAAAGGTGGGTAACACGATGCAGGCCCGGCGGGAGCAATAGGCGCATCTAGCCCAGGAACGTGCAGCTTGACGATCATTACATCTGTCGCTCCACTTGTTGAGATGGAGAAGGAAGAGAAACATGTGGGTTGAGGTTGGAAAGCGCTCTTGCCCTGAATGGCGCACGGCCCGAGAGTTTCTCCATGAACCGCGGCATCCATGGCAACTTTTTTTTATCGTCTAAACGCACTCCCTCTGAAGGCCATTGCGCCACGGGCTCACCACTTTCCGCCCTACCCAGATCTGTTCACGAATCAGCAATATTAGAAGTTATTTGTACGAAAACTAGCCGTCGCTAGATCAACCCACTCGCTGCCACAAACACGTTCGGGGGTCCGCAACGAATTCGGCATGCGAGGCTAGCACTGCAGTCATCCGACGTAGCATCCCAGATCACTTTCAGTACTTCTGAAAGGCTTCATGGAACCTCCCCAGAAGCTTACCGTTATCCGATATCATGGGCCGGCCCACAGCTACACCAGTCAACCCGCCTTCAAGACCTCCGGCTGAAACCGCATACGAGGGCACGCCAGTCACTTCACCACGGTCAATTCGGCAACTATCGATATTCTTACTCGGTGGCGCTTGCATTCTCGCATCTACTGCAATAACGCGAAAGGCTGTTTGGCGACGCCAACTCCGAACCAAGCCTAAATTTTACGACGCAAACACGAATCCGCACGAGTTCTTCAGTCCCTTCTCGGATGCCTGTCAGGCTCTCAATCTTGCCACTATGAACTGCGCTAGTGTTGGCATCATGGCTCTTGGCGGCATCATGTGGACCTTCGATATTGCGAACTTGAAGGAGGCTCGAGCCGCCCTCAGAGGCCGCTTGAACTACGATAAAATATATCAATCCGAAGACGAGATACCGAATTCGATCAGCGAGATGATAGCGGCATCTGGACAGATGCGTATACAAGAGGAGGACGGAAACGGCAGTTCCGACAAGCCCCAATAACGACGGTTGATATGTACGAGTACGCCTGTAAGATTAATGTATAAGGCAGGCGGGCTGTGACCCGTCCCAGATGAAGCCTAAGCGTATGTTACGTAACAGTGCCAGTGAATATATATCTGGCGAGAAGTCTGCGAGCATTCGAGCGCGGTCTTCCAACCAGAACTCCGCATCCAATCCGAGTCCATCAGCACCATCGACGTGTCGTAGGTCGCACATTTTGCGAGATGCTTACGCACCACATGCAGAGTGTTGCGCTGGAACTTTCACGTCAGTGGCACAGTCCAGCAGCATGTTCGCAAGATGAGTGCTCCCGACTGGCAGCGGATACGTCTGTTTGTACGTCAAGACTTCTTCAGACGTACCTTCCGATTTCCATGCCAAGGTTTATAGGGCTGGATCACGATAGTTTCCCGACGATATTGTTGCACAGCATGAGCTGAACATGATCATAACGCCCACTCCAACGTCTTCACGCCCTGGCAGTGGATCGGGTTCACGCCAAAGCGGGTCTCAACGGGTTTCTGCGACGAGGCGTTGAACCCTGGCGTTCTGGCTACAGCTTAATCTGAAATCGCTGTACGTGATCAGGATGATTAGGCTGAGTGTTGTTGCGGACTCGACGATGACGACGTCACGGAGGGTTTAGCTCCGCGATGTACTTAGAAGCAGTAGCACTGCGACGCGAATTCGAGTACCTGCAAGTCATCATCTAGCTCAAATAGCACATCAGCAACCCGACCCAACACAGAGGTTCATCTGCGATCTCGGGGTCTACCGTTAGTGCTTTACCCATCCGTCCATGTTCGCTCAATGGTTGGTCGGGCATGGCTTCCACTTTACGGTTTGCAGTAACATTCTTGGTACCGCGTTGATCGAATTGGTCTATAGCGGCACATGGGGAAGCACTCCGCCTCCACGAGGGTGACTCATGCCATGTCAGATTCCGAAACTATCGCACTACTATGCGTGACGGCTACATGAGCTCAGGGTAGGCGTTTGAGCCCCCTCATCAAAATTCAGCCTCGACCCGCAGCTCTAATCCGTGACACCATAAGCATCCAGCCGTCCAGCACACATTCGTAGCCTCATACGCACCTTGCTCGAATGCTTCTCCCAGTACCTACTTGAACTTACAGTCCCCTTTAGATTTCGCACCTCCACTAGCAACTCGCGTGTCACTTGCTCCCCTCCTCTTTCTCCCCATCCACTCTAACCCCCTTAGCTCCATCACGATTCGCCCTCCAAACACCCTCCCCACCCTGAAACCTCTCCAACTTCCAAATCTCAGCCTTATCCTTGGTCTCCTCCAGCGCCTCCTCGCCCGCCCTCCACGCTGCCTGGCGATGCGGCGCTGAAACTGCTATCACTATGCTCTCCTCGCCAATCGGACACTCACCGAGCTTGTGGACGATGGCGATTTTCGTACAGCTGTGTTTCTGAAGAAGGGTGGTGGCGATGCGGTAGAGCGTGTTGATGGCGAGGGGGGCGTAGGATGTATATGATAGGGAGGAGACGGGGAGGTCGTTAAAAAAGTCGCGTGTTGTGCCGATGAAGAGGACGGTTGCACCGGCCGAGGGGGAGCGGACGAAGCGTGTTGCGGAGAGGGAGTCCAGATGATGCGGGGTGAGCTCCACGTGAATGGTGTCTGTAGTTTTGGTCACGGGTTCCGGGGGGATGTCGGCGCTGTAGGAGGGGGGTTCGGTGGTTGACATGACCATGTACTTAGAATATATGAGTGCTTGCGAAGATGTGGATTTTGAAATTGCAGTTTTCTTTTGTTGCGGGAGAAATCCGAAGTGGAATGTCGAAGATGCCGTCATCGCAGCGCGGGCCGCTAGTGTCGGCCCGCCTGTATCATCTCCAACGTGAACGTGGTTACTCCACTCCATCCCGCCTGCAACTCCCGCACCTCACTATTCTATTTACCGCTCTTCCTGGTCCAACTTCTTCTACTACTCTCCTCATCCTCCTAAAACACTCGGTCATACAGGGTTCCCGCTCATTCTGTGATTAGACGTGCACGCACGCTATCTACATTCCTCCCACGCCATTCGCTACCATACCTGCTTCGACGCGCCGAGATTACCCTACAACACCGAACATAAGCCTTCGATTCGCTTCACCGCACTTCCCTTGTCTCGAGCCCAACACCAGACGGTGAAAACGCGCTACCACCACGTCAAGGATGGTCTGCATAGGAGTATAGGACACAAGGCAAGATGAGTGGGGACGGGGGGTATGGAGCCGTGTTCACGATATTCGCCTGGGGGTATATTATAGGTGGATTGACGCTCTTGCCGGCTGTGCTTACATTTGCGTGGTATTGGGGAACTACGCCGGTTGACCGGGAAAGCATCGATACGGCCGATGGGGCCTTAGGACAGCGCAGGAAGTCGACCGGATCGGCAAGCGCGAGGGACGAAGACAACGCAAACCTGGGCGTGGGCCTGGATGACAAGATACTGGAGAAGCTGAAGGGGAGGGCGCATGAACCAGATGTTTGTGCTGGCTATTTTGCAGTATGCCGCGAGTACGTCCCCGGCGGCGTCAACGGCAAGCCTCCGGACCGTACAACTCCTGCGGGTGCCGTTATCTCCATGGAGAGTCCCAGCGTGTACCAGTCCATGTACAGGAGTATCTTCGATCGGAACAAGACCACGAGCCCAACAATAGAAGCGTCCAATATTAGGAGTAAGAAGGCCCGGAACGTCTTCTACGTCGTATTGCGGTATGCCGCTTCCTCTAAGCATTAATATAGGACCAAGCGCTAACGGCGGGCTAGACTCGGACATCTCATGCTTTACGACAACGAGGACCAACTTGAAGTACGCCACGTCATATCGCTTGCGCACTACCAAGTGGACATACATGCTGGTGGAGAGCGCATACCAGAAGGCGAGCTGTGGATTAAGAGAAATTGTATGCTTTGCCGTCTCACACCTGCTCGGATACAGTGCTCACACACATAGGCATTCGACTTCTTCAACAGCTGGACAGTGACACTGCTGCAGAAGCGAAGTCGTTCTATCTTTTCTCCGACAACTGTTCCGAGAAGGAGGACTTCTATCACGCCATGTTGCATGCTCAGGAACACCAGAACGATCCATCTGCCAAAGACTCGTCCTCCGTACCACTGAAGTTCGATACACCAGACCTTGTCAAGTTGGTCCAGCAACTGCACACCTCAGAAGAGAATTTGCACACCCGTTGGATCAACGCGCTTATTGGCAGAGTTTTCCTGGCTCTATACAAGACGTCGCAGATCAAAGAGTTCATCGCAGCTAAGATCAACAAGAAGATAGCCCGTGTACCCAAGCCTGCGATCATCAGCAGCGTACAATTGCGCAAAGTCGACATGGGCACCCTACCACCCTTCCTTACGAATCCCAAGCTCAAGGAGCTCACTGTTGATGGAGATCTCGTTGTCGAAGCCGACATCAGCTACAAGGGCAATTTCCGGATCGAGATATCTGCAACAGTGCGCATCGACCTTGGTACCCGCTTCAAGGCCCGCGAAGTAACGGTGATTCTTGCGACCGTCCTGAAGAAACTTGATGGGCATATTTTGATCAGGATAAAGCCCCCACCGAGCAACAGGCTCTGGATTACATTTGAAACCCCTCCGCGAATGGAGTTCTCGCTTGAGCCGATTGTGAGTTCACGACAGATCACGTATGGTGTTGTCCTTAGGGCCATCGAGAGTCGCATACGAGAGGTTGTCAACGAGACGTTGGTGCTACCCAACTGGGACGATATGGCATTTACCGACACCATTGCACAGGTCATCCGAGGTGGGATATGGCAAGATATTACAAAGGATGAAGAGGAGGATGTGCATCAAGTTAAGCCAGATGATGTTGTTCTGGAGGCTGCGATCGATGATGCAGAAAGACTCGACGAGAAGACTGATGCAGCCAGCTCACATTTATCTATCCCTTCAAGCGTTGAATCTGAGGATATCGGCACCGGCGTGTCTTTCTCTTCGGATTACAAGTCCTCGCCTGTAAGACCTCGAACAATGCGATCGTCTTCATCGACGGCCCAAGTGAAAGTGGACTCTTCAAACGCCTCAGCTGAGATGGTCCACGATCGCAATACTCCGACACCGACAAGTGTCAGATCTCTTCCTGCTCCTTCACCGATGCGGTCGCCATTACGACCCAGTAGCACAATTCATGCAACAGAGGTTTCTGGTAGCTCTTCGGAGGACGTCTCAACTGCATCAATCTCATCAGCGAGCATCAACTTGGCGCCGGTCTCTGGCTTCGAGCAAAGTCACACGCGATCCCAATCGAGAGAACTGTCTGCACAAGAGATTGCAGCTGCTGCCGCCGCAGCTGCTGGAGCTACCAGTATGAGTAACATGACAAAGAAGCAGACTATCAATCAATCGCTTAATTCGGCGACAACAGCAGCGAGGAACTGGCTCGCGGCTAAACAAAATTCGCAGTCTTCGCGCACCAACAATCCCACAGGAAGCAGGAACAGTCTCATCAGCAATAGGCCACCAACTTCCGAGGGTCTGAATCTGGATGGAGAGGCGTCACAAGACACACCTCCAAAATTACAGTCGCAGCCGTCAGCGTCGAAGTCACATACAGAGCCAATGGGCAGAGGTCAACCCCTCCCACCACCAGGGACACCGCTCCCGCGCCCGAAGAACGAGAAGCGGCAGACGTGGGCCATACCAGCAGCAGCCTCAACATTTGCGAATCTCACGAAAAGGAAACCTGTCTCCACCACACCAGTTCTGTCTAACAAGACGTCTACAGAACACCTCGATGCCTCACTTTCTACACCTTCACTCCAGCCACAGAGCCCAATGCTACCATCCGCTCCGCAAGACACACATGAAGACGAGCAGATCTTCCGGAAAAAGGCTTCCACAACACAAGAGCCACCAGTTATTAGGCGTAGGAAGTCATCTGCCGCTAGTTCAACGAATTCTGTGGCTCAACCCTCTCTGCCGAAAAGAAGGCAGCGCCAACCTAGCCTGAATCTGAGTTCACACAACCGCCGCGCGAGTCAGCATCAGCAAAGGGATGATGAGCAAGGGGAAGGCTTGTTCGTTGTAGAAGCACCATTAGTGGAGGACAGTGCGCCGTCTAGTCCGATGAAGGGGGATAGTGAGAGCGGGAAGGTGTCATTGAGATCTGACAAAGCGAGTGAGCGGGGAGTTACGTAGCTTGGTATTCTGCTAATGGTACTATGTTGTATCGATCCATCACACGTTTTCGACGCTGGTCCCATGAACGTCGGGCATGTATACATAGCTTCAGAGAACTGTGGACATTAGAAAAGTCCGTGAAGATCCCTGGATACCCGTGTAGTCTGGAGCAAGGGAAGCCTTCTGGACATCAGCTAATGTGCCAGATGTAGGCAATATACGCATGAGAGCTTCAAGATGACATGCTTTATCCATGTATTGCAGCTCTGATCCAGTGAGGCCGAGAGGCCTTCATGACACGGTCTACGAGTTGGTGCGGGTCTTGAACCACATGTGGCTGCTTCAGTACGTGAAGTTCTCCAGACGGCATGAAATGACTTGTTGGCAAGCAAAAATTCGTATTAGCCAGCATGAAAGACTAGTACGACATTGCTATTGCAATGGAGCCCAACTTGGCCCGGCATCCGTCCAACTGGGATTAGAAGTCTCCGCAACGCGGTTATTGTTTCTTTTCAGCCTCTCCGTCCTTGATCTCTGGGTCCTTGAGCTTTCCGTCCTTGGCCTCTCCGTCCTTAAGCTCTACGTCGTTGGCCTTTCTGTTACTAGGCTCCCCGTCCTTGAGCTCTGTGTCCTTAACCTCTCCCGTCCTCGATCTCTGCGTCGTTGGCCTTTCCGTCCTTGAGCTCTCCGTCCTTGAGCCCCTGGGCGTGTCTCTTGCCCTCCGCATGCATCTCTCTCAATGAACGTATCACCCTCTCCATCGACTCGTCATCGAGCTCACCCAACGTCTTCATGGTTCGCAAAGTTTCTTCAATCTGAAGGTGGGCTTGTTGTTGTCGTCAGTGACTTTCTGGTCGGCAAGCGTCAGTATGATAATAGGCCTCGACGCTGGATAGTAACATACCCAATATTGTAGCTATATTTTCCTCCATCTCCAGGAATGCATTCATCTCATCATTATGATGATCGCTCCATGCAATGATGCTTGATGCAAGCATACTTCGCAGGTTTTTTTTGCCTTCGCCAACCACTCATCCAACATCACTTCGATCTTCCTGGACCAGTTCTCCATCCCGTAGAGTGTCCAGATGACATACATTCGAACACGGATGATGTCCTCGCACAGGTTTGTGAACTTCTTGATCATGCCAAAAGTTCTTTCGGCCTGGGCCGCAGCCTCCTTCTGTTTTAGTTGCTTCACGTATGGGAAGAGTGACGATACCACTCCGATTTTCAGTCCTCGTATTTTACCATCCTTCGCGAGCGCCAACTCCTAGGTGACGAACCGGCTGAATAGCCTTGCCCGAGTCATTGGCATTCCGTTGGTGTAGCAAGTCCAACGTATGTCCTTGTCGAGGCCAGTGACCTCCTTGAAGTATTCCAAGGCATCGTGCCTGAGCTTGGCTTCATGATGAACAGCTGATTCCGTCTGCTTGAATAGCCCTTTCAGCAGCTTCGAATAGTAAGCCCTATGGCATTCCGGCTCGTTCCCGCCTTGACCCCTCCGGTCTGGCGCCTGGGTAGCGACAGGACACTTTCGACCTAGATTCTGTGGACCAAGTTGAGGTCTTCGATGAAATTATCAAGCGTGACTGGAGCTCCGTTGTCCTTGTACAGTGCCGGCCACGGAGATGTTGTCCATTTGAGTGTTCCGTACTTGGGTCATGCTGATGTAGAGCTACTCACGTTCGGGTTTGCAGTAGGCAGCAAGTGACCTGAGGTCGTAGCAGAGCTCTACGGAATGACGCTGTCCTTCTCTTTATCGTTGCCTTCGCGCATCGGCTTGGTTGATTATGAAGGCATAGCGATATACCAGGTGATATGAAGTAAGTAAAGGCGGCTGTAGGTAGTGAAATTGTACATATAGGGCTGCGAGCAGGGGAGTGAGAGCATCGAGCAGGCAAGCTGATCATACATAAGATAGAAGGATCTAATACCAACGTCTTGAGCAAGACCGCAGTTGCCGTTTGTGGAGTGTGTTGTCGCGAGCTGGAATTGTCCCTTCCCCCTTTCTGCTAATCGACTGAAGCATTGGGTTTCCAGGTTTCTCGCCGACTCCAACGGTATGTTCTTGACTGTGTGCAGGCGCACTCCAGCAAAGTCATTCGGTGTTAGCCCGCGCGCGCATTCGACGTCTGATGTAAAGTGAAGCCTCGATCTTTCAGCTCAAGTATGTCGTTTGCGAAAAGTTTCTTGAAGCAGATCGTAGCTTGAGTTCAGAATGCCAACTAAGATTGGTCATTTTGACTCGAGGTTTGCAAGGCAACCGATCTAATAGCGAGTAAGGCCACCTAACGACCTCCAAGCCTCTTGCTACGCCACCACACTTTATCAAACACCACTTTTCTATACTCGGGTCCCGTGTTCTTAACCAATAATATGCAAAAGTTGACATATCGGCACTCAATGTCATATTTTGCGGGGTGTTACCGGCAATTCGATTGTAAAGGCACCAATCCTCAGAATGCCTCGTCGCGCATTAACTGTTTTGTGAAGTCGAGATTCACAGGCGGAGGAACCATCATTTTAAAGTTGACGGGAATGTGGGTGCGGGATCGACATCACGCAATCTAGATGTCCCGATTGAAATGATGTGCTAACTACAACCAAAATGCTGACCTAGAAGAGGGTAGCCTCATACGCAGGATCTGAAAAAAGCGGCTGTGAAGCTGTTAACACCAAGAAGAGTTCCACGTCAGCTCTATACAATGTACTGTATAGAACTGGCTGGATGAGACCTACCTGATGCGAAGCCACTCCAATCCTCGTCCTCTAACGCGAAACCCACAAAGCATCTGCGATATAGAATACGCCTCGGTCTTTGTCGGGATGCTGATCCTTCACCTAGGCACTTGTATCAAAGAGCCAATGAAGGCTGTGATCAGCCTCAGCCACGCCCCTTATGCGCTGACATTCGAGGCATTATTTCCCCAAGTTTGACGAGCCTCACACATCTGTGAAGAGCGGCGTCCTCGAACAAACACCATCGGGTCCATAGCCCTGTTTTGTGATGTGCATGTGCCCGTACCCGTCACTCCTTCAGCCTTGTTCCCGTTCCCTCCTTTCGCTACGACGATGATGGTGATGCGCCGTCGTCTCTTTATCTTAATCTTCGCGCTCGCAGCCTTACTCTACTTTCTTTACCGTGTAGCACACCAGTACGCGTTTGAAACCTATCTTGATACGCTAAACATCACCTTCGACGACTTCCCGCCCGAATATGCAAAGGTACTCAACGACTCCGTAGCCCGCGGCCAACAACCAGAAGACTTCGACTACGCGGCGACGTTCACAGAGACGCAGATCCCGCGCTTGATTCACTACATCTGGTTCAAGGACCTGTATGCGACCCGCGAAGGCGCCACGCAGATTCCCTCCGTGGGGTCAAGGTCGCCGGAGCTATGTCGACAGTTCAACCCAGGGTACGAGATACGCATGTGGAATGCGACGAGCGCGCGCGAGTTTCTTGCCGCGGAGTACGCGTGGTTTCTGCCAACGTACGACGGCTACCGATACCCGATTCAGAGGATCGACGCGCTAAAGTACTTTGTGCTATGGCACTTCGGGGGTGTGTATATGGATTTGGACATTGCGTGTCGGCGGTCGCTGGATCCGTTGCTTGGGTTTCCGGCTTGGTTCCCGGAAGCATCGCCGCTGGGCGTTAACAATGATTTGATGGCTTCGAGGAAGGGGCATTCGATTTTGAGGGAGATGACCGAGGGTCTGATTACGCATAATCGGAATTATCTGTCCCCGTATCTTACGATCTTTTGGACGACGGGACCGTCGTTCACGAGCCAGATGTTGCAGGAATGGTATGAAAAGTGCGGGAGAGGGGGATGCTCTGGACGCTCTGGGAATAAGACAGCTGGTGAGTAAAGTTACCAGTTATGGAGAACGTTCACTGACAAAGTTTATCGTACAGAAACCGATACCTTCGTCGTCCTCCCACGGATCTTCTACTCGGAAGAATACACGTTCTTCGGCCACTCTCCTGGAGGAACATGGCACGGCGGAGACGTCGCCGTAGTGTTGTGGTTAGTGGAGAGGCCCTGGGCACTCCTAGGCATTTTTGCATCGTTTGTTGGATTAAGCATCTTCCTGGTTCGAAGGAGACGCACACTTCGAGGACGCCGGGACGAAAGAAAGCGTGATTTAGAGTCGGTTTGAGGGGTTGAAAAGAGATGGCTGCCTGCGCCTAAGCGAAAGGACTGATGCTTGAAAAATGCATTAGGCATTGCACAAGGAGACGTGCGCATTCGCTGGCGATGGAGAGACGTGAATCGATACTAGTCCATTCCGTGCGCCAAAAATTGCCGCACTAGCATGTATGCATATGGTCACCCTTCCGAGGCAGATTCTGCTTTTCCTGCCTCTATACCATGTCCGTGCTTGTTATGCTCTCACACCAATTATAACAGAGATGGCGCATGACTCTTCTGGAAGTTCCTCAAGGTATGATATTCATCGCCGCTGGGGCTTTTGCGGAGCATTCATATTGCAGTGTTGCAAGCTCCTGTGACATGTGCTCATGCTCATCCCATCTTCGCGTTCGAAAAGTCCATCTCGGGGTGCTGCTTCTTGAACTGGTCCAGAATATCCTGCTTCTTCTGCTCGTCGCTCGTCGGCTTGCCCTGCTCCTTCTGCCGCTGGTCGAACATCATCTTCTCGACCATGCCGCGTGTCTCGCCATCGAGGTCGCCCAGCTTGCTGTTCTCAGGCTGGATCTTGGAGGTGTCAATCTTGGGCGCGGAGGTGACGACGTGCGGCCACCACTCCATCTGGTTAGCCTTGTCGAGGTGGATGGAGATTTCCTTGCCGGAGCCGGTCGAGGTGAGGGTCCAGGTGGACTCGTCGACGCGGATGGCGTGGGGGAGTTCGCCCTGCAGATAGCCATTAGACTAGCTCTTGAGGATGACAAAGCAACGTACATCGAGGAAAGGGTCTTGGCCCTTGATGCCGACTTTGAGCGCGTTGCGGCTGATCTTGACGTCCAGGTCCTTGCCCTTGTACTTGGCGTCGATGTTGATGGTGATGTCGAGGTCCTTGATGGTCTGGTCCCATTTGTACGGCAACGCGGCCTGCTCCGCCTGCTCCTGTGCGCGCTCCTCGGCGTCGGCCTTTGCTCGCTCCTCGGGGGGTGGTGAGGTAGACATGGTGTTTATGGTGTGGTGTTGTCAAACGCTGCAGCTGTCTGTAAGGAAACGCGGGCGGGCCCTGCATCGGCGGCACCTCATCGTCATGGTCCATGCGGCCCACTTCACTCACCTACCCTAGTCCACTTTAACAAGCACAATCACCTCGATGCTGCCGTCTGCGGCTGACCTTCACCTCCATTGATAGCGCCATCCTTCCTATTCTTCCACTCCGTCGTAATGCGGCGATAGATCCGCGGCTCCTTGCGACACCGAGCCCAGTCAGGACACAACACATCGCAAGCGGCTCCTTCGGGCAGCAATCTGCCGGAGCGACAGTATTCCTATAAGACCTAGCTCTTCATGGCGAGCTCCTTCGAGAAGAGTGTGAAGGGCGGCACCAAGATCAAGGTAGCCATGCGCCTTTCCCAGCCCTCTGCTATCCGCCGCTCCATGCATCAAGCCGCATCGAATTACAACAACCTACTAACTCGTCCATGTAGCTCGCCCCACCGAAATCGAAGTATGTCGAGCACATCCTCGTCGCGACGCATGCCGGCGAGGCTGGCGTGGCCGAGATCTTTCGCGCGCTTACGAACCGCATGCGCGACTCCACATGGACCATCGTATACAAGAGCTTGATCCTCGTACATCTCATGATCAGAGAGGGCGAGCCAGAGGTCACGCTCAAGTATCTCGCGCAGAATCCGCACAGGAAACTGGCCATAAACCACTTCACAGAGGGTACGTCTCCACGCGGCAGACCCAGTATGCGTCTAGGCCAGTGCTGACACTTTGTGTTACAGTACAGACCCAAGGACACAACATACGGACATACGCCGAATATCTACTTCGACGCGCCATTGAATACGGGGTGACCAAAGTGGACTATGTGCGCGGTGGCGAGGGTCGGCTCAAGCGGCTGAGCGTCGACAAAGGCCTGCTGCGTGAGGCGGAGAGTGTGCAGGATCAGATCAGATCGCTCCTGAAGTGCCAGGTACGTCCAAGTGATGATTACTGCAGCTTGTCACGCATGAGCGAACTCAGCAGGGGTTGGCTGATTATGACTGTAGCCATTCGACGACGAACCAGAGAATGAGATCACCATGACTGCCTTCAGGTTGCTCACCATGGATCTTCTGGTTCTATTTCACGTTATGAACGAGGGCACCATCAACATTCTCGAGCACTACTTCGAGCTGTCAAAACCGGATGCCACGCGTGCGCTTGCCGTATACCGCACTTTTGTCAAACAGACCGAGGCAGTCGTCCAGTATCTCAGCCTCGCACGCTCACATGAGCATTCAACAAGACTGGAGATCCCCAAGATCAAGCATGCGCCGACCAGTCTCGCAGCTTCGCTGGAGGAGTATCTGACCGATAAAGACTTCGAGATCAACCGGCGGCAGTACCTTGCTGAAAAGGAAGCAAAGAAGAATGGCAAACCTATCAATGGAGTCAATAAACCTTCCGAGTCAAAATCAGCGCCTTCGAACGCGACTAGCAGCCAATCACCAATAGCAACGCCGAGAAGACAATCAGCGAGCGCGCCCTTGATTGACTTATTTGCATCACTCGACGATAATCAACAGACCATGGCAACGCAACCGATGATGCAGCAGTATCCGCAACAAACAGGCTTCCAGCAGCAGCAACAAGCCTTCCAGGCTCCACAGCAGACTGCGAACATGGGCTTTGCTCAGCAGCAACCACAGCCTTTCCCGATGCAGAACGGGCAGAGCACGAATCCTTTCCAGATGCAACAACAGCCACAAGCGCCGCAAATTCAGTCACAGTTCACGGGTGCGGGCTTTGGTGGCTACACGCCGCAGCCATTCAATCCCCAAAACACCATGGCACCATTACCACAACACGGTATGCCTGACTTCTCACAACAGCAGCATATGCAAATACCTACCATCGCTGAGCCGCTACAACCGCAACAAACCTCAACAAATCCATTCCGACAGTCTATACTACCAAGTCCAACTGGTATGGCTGAGCCTACCAGCGCAAGCTCATTGAATCGCTCAGCCACGAATCCCTTCGCAAAGCACACCACAGGCTTTCAACAACAAGCCCAGTCTCCCATCAACTCATCACCATACTCGATGTCTTCTATACAGGAATCACCCTTCGCTCAAATGCAGCAGCAACAACAACCTCTCCAGCCACTGCAGCCTGCGCCAACCAGCACAAATCCATTCGCAAGGCAACCGTCACCACAGAGCGCATTGTCTCCGCAAGGTGGCCTTACTGTCAACGCGACAGGAAGCACAAACCCTTTCCGACAAAGTGCGTTTGTCAACCAGCAGACGGGCCAAGGTTGGCAGAATGCAGGCGCTCAAGGGACCATGGGTGGAATGAGTCTGGATCAGTTACCCACGACGAGCGTCTTTCCACGGCCCGGACAGCAGCAGCAACAGCAAAATTTCCTTGGGTAGAATGGAGAGGATAGCGTTGGGATCGTGCTGTTGCGTGAACAGGCTTTGTCTTGGTGATGGCGCTCTGTGAGATCGAGCTTTCCTTGCTGTCTTATTTCTTTATTTCTTTTTCTTCACCTACGACGAGATACTTGGCTCGAGTCGTGAAAGACGCGGAACACTATCGGCCCTGGGATGAGGAAGAGAGGGGAGCCTGCCCCATAACTAGAGGTCGAGGGCAGGATGGTCATCTTTTGTAATTTCAAGTGGCGCGACAGGGTGCGGTCTGCGGGTACGGCTTGGGTGACTACAACATCCAAGAGTGTGGGACTAATGAATATATACTTATTGGTATGGGGAAGTGACCAACTACGACCTGTCTCATCCGCATTACGCTGCTCTTCCCATTCTGGGTATCTCGTGCATACTCTTCGACTGAAACAGATACTAACCTCCGATCGAAGGCATACTGAAGCTCAAGTAACCAACTACCCCTAGCGCCGACATTCAATCCCAACAAAAGGAAAAAAACACTGTTAAGTACTTCTGCTCAGTCTACTGCGTCCGACCTTGCACCAATCCACCAACCAATAAACGCGCAAACTCCCGCAACGCCTAAGCAATGATCCAATCCAACCCCTCACGCTTCAGTTCTCAAAAACAATCCTATTCCGCCGCCACCCACTCAACGGCCGAAACTCCTCCGTCTTCGTCCTATTCACGCGTCGATACCTACTCCAGCTCTCCTCCTCACTCTCCTTCTCCTTTTCCGCTTCGACATCGCCCCAGAAACCAGTCCTGCGTCGGCTAATCCTCTCGCGAGATTTGGAGCGCTCGCGGCACTCCCAGGCCTCATCTACCCGGTTTTCTCTGCGGTGGAGGATGTCGGGTTGTGGACTGAGATGGGTGTAGTTATGAGCGTGGGAGGAATGGTGGTAGTGCGGGGAGTAGGACTTGGGACGGCCAAAGGTAGCGTTAATCTTCAGTCTGAACTCGCGCTCCTCTGCTTCTTCGTTGTCGGTGTGGTAGTGCCGGTCGGAAGTGTACTTGTAGCTTCGTCGCCTCTCCTCGTCCTTATCACTGCGCTTGTCCCAGCGGTCGGACAAGATGTTGTAGCGCTCCAGTTGGGAGGGCTGGTTGCGAAGTGTTAGGGCGCGAGATGGCTTATGGTTGGACGAGTACGGGTAATCGTCGTGACCGTCGTCGTCATCTGAGAGCGTGATGTCGCGTTGGTGTTTGCCGGAGTTGCGGCGGATGAGAGGGCGAGTGTAGTAGGTGTCGTAGTCGGGAGTGCGTTCGCGGGTGCGGGTGTGGTTTAGGGTGAAGTGAGACATTGTGGAACGGGGTTGCCTTTTTAGGCGTCTCTGAAAGTGTTGGCAGTATAGATGTTTAAGTCGATAGTCGTATGTTGTTGTTGTGTGAAAGAGTTGGTTTGTCCTAGTACTTATACTCCTCAGTACGTGATCCAGAAAGAAAAGGGCAAACACAAGCATCGTCCTTCCACACACATATATACCATCAGACACTACGCATGTCTCAACTGCCTTCACGCACCCATACTCTCATCGTTCCTGACCAGGGCATGGCCCCATGCTGACCAAACTAGCACCGCCCCATTTGTGGCTTAACGTATGGCTGGTGCGAAATTTCCGGTGGTATGATTGGCCTGCTCGCACCCGCGTGCGCGAACGTCTCACCGCGTGAACGCCTCTGGCTGCGATGTACTGAGGCTTGACTAAAGCCTTTTCCATGACGTGCATGCTCGTGATGGTCCGTAATGTTATCGCCCCGGGATCATGCAAGCTGAAGTTCCTTGTCGCCACAGCGAGGCAGTGAAGTGTGGAGGGGTGGGGGCCAACAACGCGACGATGAAGGTGGCCGGTGTAAATAGTCTTCCGATAATATTGCGGGTACCTGCTCTCGTTGAAATGGGTGCCTATAGGATTGCGCCCTTTTTCACCGATGTGTTCGCAGTGGGTTGGGGGCAGAGCCGCATAGCTGACGACGCGGCAAAGTCATGCGCTTTTGGATGAATCACATTCTGGATCAGAAAGCTTTTTTATCGATTGAGTCCTTCAGACGGTTAGCCATATAGAGTGATAGTCAATGTGGCCACGTTCCAAATGTTAATGACGTATCTATTTTCGGACACTACCCATGATGTGTCCTGGAGGGAGGGCACTTACAAAATGACATGAGTTATGGTACCTTCATTGACATCCCTTCGCACTGTGGAGGCTGAGCGCTGAACAAGTGCACTTGCGTAACAAGAGTTCTTAAAGGTTGCGCCGGCCCCGAGTGGCCTTCAATGGAGACTTCACCGGAAGTTCTGACTAATGTCAACACATGAGCAAAGGAGTCCGCCCATAATGGCGTTCAAAATAGTGCACGTTGCCCTGAAATACCACCTTGTCGCCTGGAGTTGATGGCTGTGACATTTGTAATATCACTTCTCTCCCTTGGCGTGCCCTTCGCTTTCAATCTCGACGTAGTTATTTTCTCATTAGCAGGCAGCTCGTAGAACTGCACCTGCGCGTCTGCCACCTCGGAGGGCTTCTCTTGTTCATTCAAGCCATACAGCTCGGCCTTGTAGTCCGTATCACCCGCCGTCTCGTGCTTGAGCGCGGCCCCCACTTCGTGCCGCTTCTCGTTATCTGGCAACTCGTGTCTCATGTTGCTCAGTACATCTGTGTCCTCGAGCTCGTACCCCGTTTCGGCGAATTTCTTCTTTCGACGGTAGAAGATAAAGACGATAGCTGCGATGCTTGCAAGAGTGACAGCTACACCAATAGCGATACCTGCAATGACTGTCGTGTTCAGTCTAGTTGGAGTGGCTGCAGTAACGCTAGGGTCCTGGCTCGACATTCCAAGCGGAAGGATCGGGACAATGTCCTCTTTCGTTGATGAGGACGGGTAGATCGCTTGTGACAGGTTGAAAATGTTCCGTTCGTAATCCGCCGTCAGGTATGCGCTTTGCAAGAACGCGCGCCCGAGAACATATTGTGTGTCTTTCGCTGCACGTCGTATAGGGAAACGAAACCCTCCTTCGCCGATAATCGTGTTGGTGTCTGCCACATTGGCAGCTAGATAGAAGTTCCAGTATGGCATGTTGATGACGACCCAAGCTCCTGATATCTCTGGTCCAACATGAAAACTCACTATAGGGTTGCTAACAAGGTTCTTCGCATGTTGGGTACTATTGATATAGAAGGTTTCCGTGTCGTTGCTGTAGGACAAGTGGAATGCGTCCTGAAATGCGGCACATGCATCAAACGGGAGCCAAATGTCCGGTACCAGAGTGCTGATGTAAGAGACGATCGGTGCGCTTAACAAGTGTTGTTGCGTTTTGTTTATCGCAATTGTTTGGATCCCCACTTGGAAGTCCATCGAGATGTCCGAACCGAAAGGGAAGGTCATAGTTTTATACACGAAGCAGTTGCTGTCGTAGCCTCCGAAGACTAGACTACCGAAGACTTTGGGAGCGAGATTGTATGCTCCTGCAGTGTACGACCAGGACAAACTGGGTATCGGCGTATCCTTCTGGTTACGCAAGTTCTGTAGCAGACTCAGTACCGGGGTATTATAGTCGGTGAAGTTTATTGGTCGAGGGGTGAGTGCAAGGCTTCCCAGGGTGAAGTTTCGGGTGATGATGTCGCTGCAGATGTTGGTGTGGAAGATTAGCAACAATCATTGTTGTATCATTGTCTCGACTGTATCGAATCTGCAGTGCTATGCGCATCGTCTGACTCTTTCAGAATGTATGTTCTTCCCTTCGATTCGTCTGCGATGGTACAGCTCCTCTCCACACGGTTGGGACGGGAGGATTCAACGTTCCCCATGCGCCGGTAAATCATGCGGCCTGTTGGATAGGCCGTAGCACTAGTGCTGAAAC